>JASAMX010023521.1:0-13729 GCA_030248175.1 Microlaimidae sp. YZB2_3 | reverse complement strand
TTTCAATGAGTAAAACACTTCGAAACTTGTTTGATTTAATTTTAAAACGTTGAAAAGTTACTTTATTTTATTAAAACTAAAAAGTTTTAACATCTTAAGGTAAAAAAAATGACTTTTACTCATTTAAACACAAAATTTTCGCTCCGCTTTGTTTTTATTTTTTTTGTTGTGCAGAACGACTCGCAGTGCGAAAATAATTGCAGTGCGAATAAAGCAGCATAGACTGCGAAAGAAGTCGCAGTCCCCACTGCGAGAAAACTAACACTGTGTTAAAAATCGCAGGGCGCGAAAACTTGCAGAAAATGGCCGTTTTTTGCGAAAAAAGTCGCACACATATTCAAAAGTGCGACTTTTCTCGCAAAATTTTGGTCAAAAATTTAGTGTACAGTCGGACATTCTCTTGTGTTATATATTCTTGATTATACTAATTTCTGTGTCTTTTTATTTATTATATTTCAATTATAATGTTTTATTTTAAATAAATGATTTGATGTATTTTGAGTTCAGTTGAATATTGGCAGGCGTTTTTTGGTTTGGGGACTTTAGAGCCGAGGGACTTTAGAGCCGGACCTAGAGACGTTAGAGCCGCAGCAGGGACTTTAGAGCCGAAATGAAAAATGCGTTTGCAAACATTAGTAAAACAATATACAAGTAATAAATATTAAAACATTTACATAACAAATGGAGCTAATTATGCAATGCGGTAATCATTATGGGGGATAAATATGCTTCGGGTTTTCTATTGTATATACAGAAGATGACAAGAATAAAGATTTGGTGGGAGAATGGTGGCGCCGTCTGGTATTCTGGCTTCCAGACATTTTTTGTCGCCAAAGTGAGTGGGCGGGGCGTCTAGTGGACAAACCTAGAAAGATTTTTAGCTTAGAAAGAGCTTTAGAAAGAATTTTCTAAGTCTAAGCCTAAGCAAAACCCAAGCCTAAAGCAAAACCTAAGCCTGAACCTAAGCCTAAGCAAAAGACTGAGCCTAAGCAAAAGCCTAAACCTAAGCCTAAACAGCAAAACCTGAGAGGTGAATAAAGTTAGCCTCTCGAGCCAGGGGCCGGTTGCATAAAACGTTTAAGGGTAATTATTCCCTTAAATTTGCACTTAAGTGGGGCAAAAAAGCAAATTTACCTCAAGTGCGTTGCATAAACAGTTTCACTTAAACGTTTACCTTAAGTTTTCCCTTAAATCCCAAGGGTGGTCAAGAGGACCCTTAGACTTTAAGGGGAATAGTTCAAATAAAGCTGGTGCGTCATTAATAAGATTTTAAATCGTTTTAAGAAAAATTACAAAGTTTATAATAATTTTAAGACCCATAAACACGTAGTAAGTAATTAATTTTTAGGATAAAACGAAAATCGTTGTTATATTTTAAAAAATAAATCAGCATTACTCTGCACAAAACATTATCTTCATTAATTGACCAAAGTCTTATCCTCGTTTCGGCTCCTTAATTTGTTTGTTTATTTAAATAAAATTAAAAATTTTCAGCACAATAAATTTAAAATTGAATAAAGAATACATTTATTTTTGGTTTTTAAGTGTTTTTATAAAAAAAATCTAATAACTAAAGGAAAAACCCCGACAAAACACCTAATTCCGAATAAAAAACGAAAATAAATTGTCGATTTAAGATTATTTGATGAAATAAAGTAATTTTTCAAGCAATTTATTATAGAATTCATTTTTTTATACTGTGTTAATATAAATGTTTGCACTTTTATATGCTTAAACTTATTTTTGCAGCAACATTTAGTTTTAAATGTTAACAAAAATTCCCTTGCGTTGTAGTACGTACGCCCTAAGTTAAGGTTAAGGGAAATCGCTTACGTGCAACCGACTTAAGGGAAAACTTAACCTAGGGAGATTACTGTATTTAAGGGAAAACGTAAGGGATTTTTTTCACTTTACTAAGGGATTTTTATGCAACCGGCCCCAGGTTTAAGAGTTCGGCTCTAAAGTCCCTTAATTTTTTATGAATTTTCTGAACACAAAACTTACGTTACGGCTCCAAAGTCCCTCCAATACGGCTTTAAAGTCCCACACTGCGGCTCTAAAGACCCTCGGTTCGAAAGTCCCCACGCTCCGGCTCTAAAGTCCCGTTATCCGTTTTTTTTAATCTCTCATCGGGCGTACATATTTACTGTTATTTGGCTGGCTGAGCAGCAAAGAAATCGATGGAATAATAAAGCGATAATATCTAGACAACGTTGAAAATTAATTTTTTTTGTAATACAATTTTTTACTCAGTGAAACCTGACGTATCGACTGATACCAAAAACCAAGCGAAAAAAAACGCCATAATTTAGTATACCGCACCTTTAAATGTTTTTTTTTGGTGCAAACGCAATTTCTTTTTTATGAAACCTTTTTCAAAATGACGAATTTCTTATGAACGGATATAAACTAATAAATTTTAAAAAGTAAACTCCAGGTTTCAGAAAGGCTTATATTTTTTCAACTTCAAAATTTCAGGAGTTAAATTCATTTTTTCGTTTTCTTTCTATTCTATTATTATACGAACTATTTTGTTAGTCATGTCCTCGGGAGTTTATTGCTGCGGATTTTTTCGTTTTTCGGAACTCCGTAACCCTTGCTAACTTCATAAATAATTAAAGAGCAGTCCCATCAGATATTTTGTGAAAAAAAAATTTTGAGAACATTTTTTAAACCTTTGAAAATAAAAAAATAATCCTAAAAATGTGGATAAAATAATTTAAAGCATGTTTTAAGTTCAAACAAGTTTGAATGATATTAGAGGTAACAACATCACTCAATCGAAAGCTTAATTAAAAAAAACTGAGCGCTTCAGAGCCCGAGAATGATCCCGGCGGCGAATTGACCCATGCACATAACCTGGTGAAAATTTACAAAACACAAATATTATCTTTATTGATCATAATAATTATGATTATTTCCACACCGAAAAATTAAAACCTTAAATTCTTTTTAAAAAAAAGTAAAGAGATTAATTATAACAATAATAAAAAAAACTAAAATATTAATCAATACAAAGCTGATTTTAAAGAACTCGTAAAATTTATTTCAAATAACAAGTAAAATGTAAAAACTTTATTTAGAAAACTTAAAAAGTTTTTAAACTTTGACAAACACTTTTAGGATTTTCACATAAAGTTTAGCCAAAAGTTTGTGAAACATTATGGCGTGAGGCATCTGCGGACTACTGTATTTAATATTAACAAATAGCAAAACTTTTAGTTACCCAGTTAAATAAAAGAGGACGATTTAACAAAATTTGTTTGCAATTTATTCCGGAAGCTAAATTTTTTGGAAAAAATTGTCCATAAAAAGGTTTTATACAAGTTGCGCTTAAAAAACCTTGCGAGCAAGGAGATGAGCAATGCGTTTTTAGGAAGTAAGATGTCCAGGGAGCGAATTGTCTAGGGAGCGAATTGTCCAGAGAGCGAATGTTCCCAATGAAGTAGGTTTAATAAAAATTGCGTTTACGAAAACTACCAGGAGCGAATTTTCCAGGGATCCAATAGTCTCTCCTATCTTATCCAGCAATTGATTTTCCTAGGGAGCAAATTGTTTTGGGATAGCGAATTGTCCCGGGAGCGAATGGTCCAGGGAGCGAATTGCCCCGGAAGCGAATTGTCTAGGAGTGAATTGGTCCGGGAGCGAATTGTCGGGGAGCGAATTGGCGGGAGCGAATCGTCCATGATTCTCAGAATACACACAGTAGAGAACTTGAAACTTTTTTGAACTTTTTTTTAACTTGGAACAAATTTTTTGAACCTTTTTTTAAGCTTCGCTTAGGCTTAGGTATAGGGTAGTGCATTTAATTTCGGCACTTTTCCAAATTGGTCATTTTTGATTTTGGACTATATCTTTGGTAATCTTGGACGGAATACGACGTTTGATTGCTCAAATGAAAGCTAATTATATGTAGATGACTGTCGTAAGCTTTTTATTTGTTATGTTATGATATTTTTATGTGAAATTGTGTGATTTACAAAAAATAAAATTGTTACTCGTTTTTAGAACATGTGCATTTCATGATACGCAATAAATTGGTTTAAAAATTAAACTGTCCTGGTAAAATTTAGTCTATTTTGCGAATTTTTAGTTCCCGAGGTTCTACGTTGCGTCTGTGGTGAAAAATCGTTATAAAATAAAATAGTGTAATTTCGCCACACATATTGCTGTAGGTAAAAACGGGTTCATTTAAGTGGTCGGTTGTTAAATTGTAGTGTTGTAAATAGTTAAAAAACAACGTTGAAATGTGTAGGGGTCATATCACTGCACTTACACTCGATTACGGGGGTCTTTTTAAAAAGTGCCGAAATTAAATGCACTTTCTTCCCAAATTTTACTCATTTTAATACCATTTAGTATTTTAGCTGTAACTTTTTGCCAGTTACACGTTGAGCAACAAGTAAAAGCTTAAATTAAAGAAAACTGTCTGGAGATAATGAAAAGTTTTTAAATTTTTGAAAATGATGATTTTTTGACTGAGAAACAATCGATTGTTTGTAAAGTGCCGAAATTAAATGCATACATTTAATTTCAACAATTTTTCATTTTTTTAAAAACTGATTTAATTAAGTAAAAAACAACTTTCTTACAGTAAAACTTTTATGACGCAACGCAGTATCGTAAAAGCTTTAAAATGAGCTATCAAACATAAAAATCGGGCCATACAGTGAAAAGTTACATCGGAAAAACGAAAAAGTGCCGAAATTAAATGCACTACCCTATTATGTTTTTATACGCATTTTGTCCAAAATGGAAAAATCAAACAAATTTGGCGAAAACGTGAAAAGGAGAAAAGCGAATACGACATTGTATATGTATTGTACTATTGAACGTACTAAATTTTTGGGTTTATCCATCCATATAATATTTGTTTTTTGTATGGCCCCAATTTTAATTAAAATTCATCAGTAATCGGGGAGAGGTGAATTTGACTGGCGGAGAGGTGAATTTGACTGGCAGGGCTACAGCTGCCTTACAATTTTTAATTCTCTCGTATAAGTGAGAACATTTGGAAGGTGCGTTCACAACAATTGAATTTTGTTAATTCTTTGGTTGGAAAACTGCGTAAAGAATACTGAAATTACTAATACTGAACTGAGCATCATGTCATCATACTAAACATCCAATCAACCTGCTCGCAAACTATCCTTATGCAAATTTAAGGACACCGTATGCAAATTATTTATTACTTAACCCATCCCCGTGGTTGCTTTTTCCTCAGTTACAACCGTGAAACCTTCGTATTACCCCGGTAAAATCTTCGTTTTACGGTGATGGTATCTTTATCTAACAATTATGTACGTAAACTTCATCCAGTAAACTCTACGTATCAATCACCTATGTCGTAGCTAGGTCCTACCCAAAACTTTGTGCGTGATTAATGCACAATGAGCGAGCATATTGAAATGGTTAAAGCTGAAAGTTGTACGGTAGCAATATGCAAATTTCATTCACAGATACAGTGTATTGAGTACGGTACGATCTAGATGATATTTACGCACCACGAGTGTTAGACGATGATAGGACCACATTGAAAGAAGGTTTCAATACGTTTATACGAAGGTTTTACAGTTTTAATCAGGGAAAATTCTATTTCGAGAACGGTTAAAATTTATAAATTCACAAAAAGCATTTAAGTCAGCTGACGTTAACTTGATATACGTTTGTCTGTTACGTAAAAATAACGGAATTATTACGAACCTCGCGGAATTTAGCGTGTTTACTAAAAAATTGTTCGTTGGTCCTTTTTTTCAATCCGTCATGTAACGAATTGACTGGTTGCTTATTTGAGTTTGGTTTGCTTATAAGTTAAGAGTGCAGTGTGGTCTGATATTTGATTTTTAAGAAACACTAATTTATATAAAAACCGTTTAGGGTATCTGACGTAATTTCGGCCAGGCCTTAATTTCGGCCTCCAATTTAGGGTGTTAGAAAATTGGCTTATTTTTAAAGCACAAAAGAGCTAGCATAAAAGTAACTGGATGAATGTTGAATAAAGTGTTTTTGTAAAAGTTTTATATTTGTGTTATTCTGCATTATTAATATTTTCATACAAAAAGTGAATTTTTTGTGATTTTCTTAATTTTTGCTTTGTGTTTAAACTGCATCAAATTTAGAACGAAGCACGAAATAACCTTAAAATAACTTCTATCTTCAAAATCCTTTTGCAATGCGTTTAACTAATTACGCATTTTAAGATTCCGCTAATTTCGGCCACCTTAAAATTTAGGTGAAAGGACCTGCTGTTTTTTGCCGTTTTCAAATATCATCGTAATACCGTTTTTTTAAAGAATTTTTTTGCTCGTTTGACTTTTTTTGACGTTTTTTTAACCCTAAAAAATTCAACAGGAAATACATGTTATTAAAACTTGTTTTTTTAAGGTTTTGACATAATTATTTAAAGTCCTGCTAACAACTACTATAGTTTGCAAACGGGAAAAATTAAGTTATATGTACCAAGAACAATACCAGAGGGTAAATTTGCAAGTTTTTTTCTAAGTGGCCAAAATTAATGGCTCGTGCCTTAATTTCGGCCACTATAAAAAATACTTTAAACCTCCACTAATCTTTAAGTGTAAAAGAAATTTTAAAATTTTGCACTGGAATAACAAAAATAGCTATCGTTTGATTTTTAGTCCAAATCATGGGTCGATTGGAAAAAACAGAAAAAACTTATTAACAAAAAAGGTGGCCGAAATTAAGGCAGTTACCCTATGTATTAAAAAATATATCACAATACAACAAGTAAACTAAAATTAGGATTAAAAGAGTTTGGACGGTTTGGGTGCGGACTGTGAGGTTGGATTCAGGCTGTGGTGAGGTCCGGGTTTTTTGGTTTGGGTTAAAAGGATTCCAAAGGCGTAAGAAGGATTACTCCTAGGTTAAAGCCAAAGGCGGTATTTTGGATTTTTATAATCAGTGGGTATTTATTTTCTTTTGGGTGTTTTAATATAAACACCGGAATGACACTTTCAGAGATTAATAAACAATCGCCAAAGTTAAGATTTAGTCTGGTAAAGTACTCTTGGGCGGAAATGGTGTTAATCTGTAATGAGTGGTGAGTTAATCCAAAATGTTTGAAGTATCTTGAAAAAGGTTATGAAATTGGAAACATTTCGGTTTAATATTGGAAAGGTGATAATTAAAGGTATTAGACTTTTCAAGGTGTTACAAATCAGTGTTCTTTACGGGTTTGTACTTATGTAACAATCGTTTGCCATTTTTGTGGGTTTTTTATAGGAACTAAAGTTAACATGTTTTTTTGTTTTTATAAAAAAAACAAATAGTAAGCTTCTAATTTTTTGAAGACTTTAAAATTTGGCTGGATTTAAGACTCCTTTAATTTAACACTTTTGTAAGGCAATTAAGCCTTTAAATTTGAAATTTTTATGACGTACAAGTTTTTTATTAAAAAAAAACCAAACAATTTTTTTAGATTAAAACGGAAAAACTCAAAAAATGTTATAACCCTAAACATAACGTTTATTAAGCACAAAAATAAGTCGTTTCGGATTCTGATTGCCTGAACATATTTATTTATTGCTTATTATGATACGTGTGTCTTTTTCAGCGATATTTAAATTTGACAAATTCACATACAGCAACTCTGGAAAGTAAGCAGCGGTCAGCGGGGGAACGTTCTTGTTCTGCGTTTGAAACGCGGTTTCTAACATAAATAATCACAAAAAGTTATTCATTAATTGCCAATAAAAGTTAGGAATTATGACCCAAGACGGAAATTATAACCCTAAAAATATTTGCGAAATTTAACGCATATGGTTTCTTTGCAAGTTATTGGTATTTTTTGTTTTATATTAAAGTAAATTAAAAAAAATTTTGAAAGTAAACTGTTAAACTTTGTTTTTTTTTTGCGAAATTTTTAAGGATATTTAAATTTAGTGCGGTCCACCAAATGGGAATAGATCGCAGAAAATTTTAAACTATGCCATTTTGAACGCGTTGTGAGCTTAATAATTTTATTCACAAAATATAGTAATAATCCTATTTTCGAAAATGTTTTTTAAAGCTTTTTTGTTTATTTTTGCCTTTCAAACGTAAAATGCATTATTGCGTTTCGTTGTTCTGTGTAAAAAAACGAAAACGATCGGACCAACGAAAGCAAAAGCAGCGACTTTTCACTTTAAACATTCTTATTCTGCGTTTAATACGCACTTTTTTGTTTACAAAAAAAAACAAAACCATCGCCTCATCGCGTTTCCGTAACATCCATGATGGGGTTATTTTTTCTTTTTTTTAAATAAAATGTAATGTCTAATCTTGAAATTAAACCAACTTGAAAACGGCTCGTTTTAAAAAAACGTCGCCGATAAAAATTGAAAGTGACATGTAAGGCAGTTAAAATTAAATCGAGGATTGGGCGGAGGGAAATTAGCGTGTTTATGTTTAAATTTAAGATGTAACTGCCGGAAAGAAACCGGACGTGAATTTCGGCTCGTTTCGCTATTTCGCTTGTCAAACAGTTTTGTTTATATACTGTAGCGTTAAATATGCTGCGAAATGTTTTTACAGGTGTCGTTTTCGTTTTGAGTATAATTACAGAAGCACAGGGTGAAGAAGATGCGGACTCTGGAAAACCTGTGAATCCCTATAAATTTAAATCAGCTGAAATAGAACTGGAATGCAACGAACAATTCGCAGCTACCCACGAATGCGTAAATCACGAATATCTTTACTACCGCGAGGAAAAAAGAAAGAATACACCAGGATTTGATGAAATCGAGGGCCTCGAGATCGATATTGTGGAATGCTTTGAAAGGTTAGATTTAAAAAGGCATTTGTGGCAGATAACAGAGCATTTTATTGAAATACTAATACTATACTGAAATAAAAATCAAGTCCGGCTCTTTTGGAGCTTCAGTTAGGAAACTTAGAGCCGCAAAAAAGGAATTAGGGGCCCAAAACCAAAAAAATACTTTAAGCTTAGTAGTTCTGGGTTTTAGCTAGTCCAAACTTTTGGCTACAAAAGCTTATCCGACTCCCGGCTCCAATACATGTGCCAGCTTTTAGTTCACTCAACTAAACGACCCTAAATCATAAACATTACTACTATCAAAAATATATAATACTTGCTATTATCGAATATTGTTTCTTTAGAAACAATTGCACTAAACCAGACATTCTTTATTCTGAACCGGGGGAAATATATGAAATCGAGGAAAGAAAGGAATGCATTCAGCGCCTGATAGACGATTACAAATATCTGGTGGAAAATTGCACACGAAACAAAACGGAAGATTTAGATTTTGAAATTCCCGATTTTAAACACTTTCCAACTGCCGAAAAGTCACAAGAAGGGGCAACAGCTGAGTATGTTTGTATGTTAATATTTTATTCGCTTGTATATTGGTAAACGCAACGTGGCTGCAACAGTTGTTCGTTGGATAAAAAAATGCCCCCATTAAGTAACCACGAGAATCTGTCGTCACTTTATTAAACAAATACTCGGTATTAAATCGAATCTAATTAGTTGATAAAGTGGTGTCAGATTCTCGTGATTTGAATGGTTTCTTAACGGGGAGCATTGTTTTATCCAACGAACAACTGTTGCAGCCACGTTGGGTTTACCTTTAGTTTTTGAATAAAAGTCAAGACCACAGAACGGTGGAGTCTGATATAAGATACTAACCTTGAAAAATGCTCTAATAATAGCGCAGGAAAAAGGGGCGATTTTTTCCTGGGCGTATGTTCAGACAGAAAAGATGTGGACTGGTCTGAGATGGACATTATGTGGACTAGGAAATTTACATTTGGTATGGGCAGCTGCTCACTGAATAAAAATTTCTACCATATGATAATAATTTGTTTATACATTGATCTAATCACACAGCACTGTTGCTTTTTTTAGTCTGATGAAACGTCAATTAAAAAAATGATACTCACAGCAATCTTTGACAAGTGCGAAATCGCCACTTTTTCAATTAGAAGGCTATATTTGTATGTGTAAGAAGCAACTATAAATTTGAAAAAGTGGCAATTTCGCGCTTTTCAAAGATTGCTGTGAGTATGAGTTTTTAATTGACATTTCATCAGACTAAAAAAAGCAACAGTGCTGTGTGATTAGATTAATGTATAAACAAATCATTATCATATGGTAAAAATTTTTATTCAGTAAGCAGCTGCCCATACCAAATGCGAATTTCCTATAGTCCACATAATGTCTATCTCAGACTAGTCCGCATCTTTTCTGTCTGAATATACGCCTGGGGAAAAATCGCCCCTTTTTCCTGATCTATTATTAGAGCATTTTTCAAGGCTAGTCTACCGCTTTTTTGAATTAAATTTAAAAATAGCCTAATAAACTATAGTTTAAGCTGCGCAATGACGTATGTTTATAACATTCCGTTGCCGAGATATACTTTTTTAACAGTTTTAATATTATCAATAAAACCCATATTATCTATCAATAAAAAGTAGTTCCTAAAAATTTTTGCGCAATTTTCTACGATTTCCAAAGAACCCCTGTTTTTTTTTGATCAATAAATAACGAGGGAGGATTATTGGGCTTAAGATATAAGCGTTTGAAAAATAATATATTAATAATAAGGAGAAGAAGAACATATTACTAAATTTACCCACGTTCTTTAATTATAGTTTCGGTGCCGTGGGGCTTAGTCTCCGTGTGGCGCTCCTGCGCCACCGATAATTTATTTTTAATATAAATAAAAAAATAATAAAAAGAAGAAGATGAATTTAAATTAAAAAAATTACTCACGTTGTTTAATTATAGTTAAAGATAAATTCTATCAGGGTGAAAATAGATGAGTGGTAAAGTAACCACTCGTTTTTTGAGAAAATATCACGTGCAGAGAAGCACCTGACGCAACTAAATAATAATTGGTTACATAACCACTGAAAACTTTTTTTTAATTTTTCTGGCTCAGGGGTTTATTGTTTATTTCTTCCTGGTGGAGAGCAGTTACGCCCTTAATTTCAGCCTGAAAGACTTTAGCTTTAGTGCTGTGCAGTGGCGCTCCAGACAAAGTTTACCTATACCATCTCTAAATATAGTTGGCGCGATGGCGTGCACCAATGATTGCAATTATAATTTTTAAAACAAAATAATAATAATAAAAAGAGGATGAACATGAATTACAAAATTTACCCACGTTCTCTAAGTATAGTTGGCACGGTGCTGTGGGCTAAATTGCAGGGTGGCACCCCCGCATCACCGATGATTGGAATTGTATTTTTAAAATATAAATAATAATAAAAAGAAAAAGATGATAAACATAAATTGCAAAATTTAGGTGCTTTTTGTCGCGGTGCCGTGGGGCTAAATCGTAGTGGGCGCTCCCGCACCACCGATGATTAAATTATTTTTGTGGAATAAAAAAAATTAGAAGAAGAAGATGATGAACATAAATTACAAATTTTATCCAGATTCTCTGATTATAGTTGGTGCGGTACCGCAGGATTAAATCGCCGCGTGAATGATGAGAGAATATTGATTGTAAGATAATGAGCGTTAGAATTATAATAATAAATAGAAGAAGATGAACATAAATTACAAAAAATTTTCCCAACGTTCTCTAATTATAGTGCGCACTGTGTTGTGGGACTAAACCGCCGCGTGGCGTTCCCGCGCTACCGAAGCTTATTATTTTTTTTTTAAACTTTGAATTCATTTTTTTATCAGTAATGCAAGAATTAAAAAAAAAAGTACTTTGTTGTTTTCGCTGTTTTCCGCGCGGTTAAAATAGATGGCGCTGGGAACTGGTTCGGTTTCTCCACCAATTAAAACCCGTCCTCTGCTTTTTTTGTGCGGTTTCTATGAGGGGCTGTTCGTTGTCTGCTCTGTACAATCCTGATTGTTGCCAAAAGACTGTTATTGTGCGGTTGGGAGTTTTTATTTGTCTATTTTTTCAATTTTTTATTTTGATCAATAAATCGATAACAAGGACCTAAATGAAAAAAGTGCTTCCTAAGAAAGTTGCGTAAGTCTTTTTTCTTTCCAATGAGCACATGTTTATTTTGATCAATCAGTAACGAATGAGGAATATCGCTTTTAAGGATTGAGCGTTGGAATAATAATAATAATAATAATAATAATAATAATAATAATAATAATAATAATAATAATAATAATAATAAGATGAAGAAGAAGAAGAAGAAAAAGAAGGTTCTGAATTAAAGTTACCTACGTTTCCTAATAATGGTTGGCGCGGCGCCGCGGGGCTAAATTGCCCTGTGGCGCTACCGTGCCACCCATGATAACAGAAAGTTTTTTGTAATCTATTTTTATTTCCAAGAGCTCTTACTATGGTCTTATGCATTCTTGCTGTGGCTCGCCCTTATTGGGACGGCCAATACGCAGTCTTGGAACGCCGCCCTCTAAGAAACCATTTAGACGCCTTAACCCGTTCCCGTAATTGTATTTTCCTTAGTTACGACCGTGAAACGTTCGTGCGACCTATGTCATACTTCCGTCATACCTAATTTTTTGCGCGAGTAGTGTGAGCGAGCAAATTGAAATGGTTAAAGCGGTACGGTGGCAATATGCAAATTTTTGTCACGAATACAGTGTATTACGTAGGATTTTCATGTTGTAAAAATTTGCATATTGCTACCGTACAACTTTAATCATTTCAATTTGCTCGCGCACTGGGCACAATTCGCGCACAAAAAAATATGTATGAAGGAACTAAAATCGAGGTCACCCGAAGAGCTTACCGCGGTAATGTTTACGTACGACAATTGTTATAAGAAAATATGACCACCCGGAGACAAAGGTTTTACAATTGTTGTACGAAGGTTTTACGGTTGTAGCGGGGAAAAGGCCTTCAGGGGGCGGGTCCACAAACGCGCCGCAGACTACGCGCCACCTTAGCACGTTGTTTCAAAACTTGTTAATGTTTTAATTTTTGGATTTTTTGTCTCGAAAAATCTAACAGAACTTTTTGTTTACATGGCACAAACTGATATTTTATTAATTTTATACATATTTGTTGTATATACAAACTATTAAAAACAATAACCTTTAGTTACCGGTTAGCAAAACTCCTAACTGCGGTTTGAAGGCTTTATTATTAATTTTATTTCAAACAAATATGCATAAAACTCTTTAATATCCAATTTATTCTATATCTAAAAAAAAAGAGCTCCCCATAAGTTTTCTCAATAAAAAACCCAGAAACTAAAACATTAACAAGAGTTTTAAACAACGTGCTAAGATTAGCACCTAGTCAGCACGCGTTTAGTGGACCCGCCCCAGGGGAACGGGTTAAGTAAAGCTTTTTAAAAAAACAACAAGGATATAAATTCTCCTGGTGCCTTAACTATAATGCTTGTCTGGCTTGTAGGACGTGCCTTATTTAAGGCAGTAAATTTGTCTTAGCAATATATAAAGTAGAATATGTTCCTTAATTTTGTTTTATGTATACATTTTTAATTAATTTTAAAACAAAAAAAAAACTTACCAGTTATTTTTTTTTTCAATGCGTATCACTTTTGTAAAACCTCGAGATATAAAACCATATCTATACAAAATAAACAAAAATTTTACAGAATGAAAATGGAAAAATTGGTTAATGCTTTTGAAAATCCGAATACATGCCCAAATGACGTGAAAATGGACAAAACACAGAAATGCGTTGAGAAATTGTTAGGAGGCCCAGCAGAAATGGAAGCAGCATTTGAAAAATTTGCTGCACCGGTTCGACGGAAAAGAATTATTCACAGGTCTCTTTTGTTATTCTATAGTACGCAA
>JASAMX010023519.1:0-33419 GCA_030248175.1 Microlaimidae sp. YZB2_3 | reverse complement strand
GTTTTGGTTTTTGACCTCTAGGGGGGGTACACCCCGGTGTTTTTTTTTTGAAAAAAAAACACCCCGGGGTGCTGGGGGGCTTCGAGTCTTTAGGGGGGGGGGGGTGCTACCGAATTTTTCAAAAAAAGCGTAAAAAACATCATCATAATTATGCAGGCACCTTTTTTGTGGTATTATTTGCTTCAGTGTTAAATAATTGTCAATTTTCTTCTATTTTCTAGTTAAATAAAACGATTAGTAATTATTTATTATCAATATTTATATGGTTAGTCAGTAGTAACAGTAGGTTTTGTCGTACAACTTTGGTCAAGAAGCAATAAACTGTTTCATGTTGTTTAAAAGGGCGGCAGCGGCGGCCCACCACCAATAAATATTTTAATTTTTTTTTAATTCAATAAACTCTCGATTTCCAAAATCTGACGGGTCATTTGCATTTATTTCGTTTATAAAGAGATCATCAGCATCACAATGTGTGTAGATAATGCTCAGAGAGTAAAAACCCATAATAGTCTTTAGCACTTTTGTTTAAACGTACAACAAACAACATTCGAATAACTTTTATATGTGTTCTCCGCTAAAAAACATTGACGTCAATTTTACGCATTGACGTCAATGTAGCTTGGGGAGTCAAAATATAAACTGTTAGGGGGGTGTAGCCAGGGTGGAGATGAAGTGGTAGGGGGGGGGGTTAGCCAGTTCCAAATCCCTTTGGTAGGGGGGGTGGTTTGCCCGGTCTGATATGGTTGATGGGGGGAGGGGTCGAAAATGGGCCTTGGGAAGGTCAGGGGTTCAAGGGGTCGAAGGGGGGGGGGAGGGGTCAAAAATAAACCTTAGGGGGGGATAGGTCTCAGAGGCCGTGGGGGGGGGGTGCCACCCCCCCCATCGGTGACCTATGATACCCATATCGTTTTTTTTTTAGGAGTGCATTTTACCCATATCGTTTTTTCGATTTTAAGGGAAAAATAGGTAAAAAACGCTAATTTTAGGTCAAAAAAAGCTTTTTTATAGCAATTTTGAGCTTTTTACTGTGTAAAACATTTATTTCGACCTTAAAACTCAAGTTTGGAGGCAGTTAAAAGTCATTTTTAAGACATTTTTTCTTCATTTTTCCAAAATTGGAGGTTAACCTTTTTCCCCCCACTTCTGAGTAGGGGGGTTGAACCCCCGTCTCAGGATTTGGGGGGTTAATCCCCAACCCACCTCCTGTGCCCATTTATGGTTGGGGGTTATACATACTCCCACAAAAACTCCCACACACCCCCCCTCCCATGAAATATGTGTGTACTCCCCCCCCCCCCCATATCATATGGGGGGTCTATATATATATATATATATATATATATCTATACAGGGGCGTAGCCAGGATTTCGGAAAGGGGGGGTTGTACTCCATACAAATTTTTCGAAAGGGGGGGGGGTTGTAGGGGGTTGTACTCCAAATTTTCAAAATACCGTAAAAAATACATTAAAAAAGGGTAAAATTTTTTGCGCTTCGCGCTAGGTGATTCTTTTTGTTGTTATTTGCATTGTTTTTTTAAAGTTAAACTTGAAAAATTTCCGGTTTAAAAAGGTATAACATTAAAAATCGTGCGATAGCACGAAAAAATTTTCTAAAATTGTCTTTGAAATTCGTTAAAAACATCACTTAAATGTTGTAAAAAGGTATATAAATGTCGAGCGCTGAACGGAACGAAGCGCGAGGAAATTTTTTAAAATTGTTTTCTTCGGACCCCCAAATTTTTACCTCCGCCAACCCAAAAGGGGGGGTTGCCACCCATAGGTCACCGACCTTCGACGGCTCAGGGGGGGGGTCCACACCCCGGGGGGTGGAGGTTTTTGACCACCAGGGGGGGGGGTCACACCCCGGGGTGTTTTTTTTTTAAAAAAAAAGGGGGGGGGGTGACCCCCCGGGTACCAATTTTTTGACCAAAATTGACAATTTTTTGACGAAATTTGACCATTTTTTAAGCATTTTTTGGGATTGTCTAGTTAGGGGGGGTGGTCAAAAATGGGCCTTAGGGGGGGGGGTCAGGGGTTCAAGGGGTCGATGGGGGGGAGGGGGTCAAAAATGGGCCTTAGGGGGGGGATAGGTCTCAGAGGCCGTAGGGGGGGGTGACCCCCCCGACACCCCCCTTCGGTGACCTATGTTGCCACCCCTACAACCCCCCCTGGCTACGCCCTTGGGTATACCCCCAAAAATTTTTTTGGGACACTCCCCAAATGTCGGGGGTCAGGTATACCCCCAAAATCTAGGAGGCTGCCCACTTATACTTTGAAATTTCGGGGTACCGAGAACACATCTCCTAAAATTGGAAGGAAGGGAAATTCCAGTATTAAAACTGCTAAAAATGGGATACCTAGTCTGAAAACAAACTCCGGGAGGCTACCCACCGATGCTTTTTCCAACACCGGTACGAATGTAAACAATTTTTACGTGAAAGTGTTCTGCTTGCAGTGTTCAACCATTCCGAAGTCTTCATTTAACGATTTATTTAAGTCGTCTGAGACTGAATATTTAACGTTGACATAAACAGCTAAAATATTTCTGCAAAAGCGGTAGTATGATGGTACAAACTTTATAGGGACAATGTTCAGACTTCTACAGAAATAATAGTTTTCAAATTAAATAGTGGTACAATTAGAATTCTTCATTGGTTTAGAAATTTCTTACCGTGGCTTTCTTACACTAAAAATAACGCAAAAAGTCTCTTGGATTGTGGAGTTTAAATTTTTTTTCTTTTTTAGGACGGTAACTTCAAAGTTCGGCTGGTCAGTCACGAGGTGATGAAGGGATTCGCCGGGTCTTTGGGCCGGAAAATAGAGAAATGCCTCAAACAGTGTCTTCCCTACTGGTTGTTCGGTCGCTACGATTCCTACACGGAAGTAGTCGAGTGCGCCAAAAGCGGATTGGAAGAGACGTTCAGCACACAAACCAAACGCTCTCTCGCCCTCGTTTTATGTCGCGAGGAAATATTGAAAGTAAGCTGGTGGCAAGGGCATAGGTGGCCAGCCTCCTGGATCTATCCACGGAGGGGTGGGTACCTATCTTCCAAAAACCACATTTTTAGCGTTTTTAGTACTGACTGGGTTCTCCGAAATTTAAAAGGATGTTTGTTTTGCCTCCAAATTATAAGGAGAGGCTATCGGCAGTTTTTCGTTGTTTTTTTTTTCTTTAAAGGGAATAACCCCAACTCCTCGTCCCCCTCTTTCCCTCAGTCTACCTATGATTATGTATTAATAAACAGACCTGTACGGAACTGTCAAATGCCCCCTCGGGAATATTAGTGGCTCTGCCCCATAGGTGGGCAGCCTCCCGGATATTGGGAGGGGTATATCCGACCCCCCGAAATTTGGAGGGGTGTCCCAAAAAATTTTTCGGGGGTATACCTCAAATACCCCATTTCTAGCGTTTTTAGTACTGGTGGGACCCCCCAAATTTTAGGGGGGTGTCGGCTGTAATCGGGATTTTTGGGGGAAGGGGGGTAAAACCCCTAACCCTCTCCCCCCTGCACACCTATGATCTGCCTCCTCCTTCTGTTTTATTGTCCCCCAATAAAACCCAGGGGGTACTGGACAGGTGGATGAAGCTGGGGTATACTGCTTCAACTTTCCTTCCAGTTTTGGCTCCGCAAAATTTCTGCAAAGAAAAAGTTCGCACTTTACATGCCAAATGTGTTTTCAAATTTTTTACTAAATTTTTATTGAAAAATAGGTACCTAAGAATAATAAAATAATAAAAGTAATTGGTAAAACATAATTAAAAAATCATTTCACCTAAAAGGGGAAAAAATTTTATTCGTTTCTTTTATAATTTTAAAGACGGTCACACCCATTGGTGGGCAGTCTAACGGAGTTTGGAAAGGTATACCTGATCCCCAAAATTTGGGGGGAGGTGTCCCCAAAGTTTTTTTTATGTATACCTTAAATACCTCATTTTTAGCGTTTTTAGTACTAAAACCCGCAAAATTTTAGGAGCAGGGGTAAAGGGGTCTGGGGGTGAGGTACCTCAAAATTTTTAACATAGTGTTAGTTTTCTTGCAGTGAGGACTGCGAATTCCTTTTGCACTCAACACTGTTTTAATCGCACTGTGATTTTTTTAGCACTGCGAGTCTGGCTGCACAACAAAAAAACAAACAAAGATATCGAGTTTAAATGTGTAAATGTCGTTTTTTAACGTTAAAATGTCATTTTTTTTAAATTTTAATGAAATAAATCCATTTTGCAACATTTTAAAACTAAATAAAATATCTTTCGAAGTGTTTTAATCCATTTAAAATGACTACTAGCGTCTGTATTATTTTTTGTTGTGCAGCCAGACTCGCAGTGCAAAAGAAATCGCAGTCAGTACTGCAGCAAAACTAACACTCTGTTAAAAATCGCAACGCAGAAAAAATAGAAGAAAATGGCGAATTTCTGCGAAAAAAGTGGCACAAAGTTTTGAATGTGCTACTTTTTTAGCAAAATCTTGGTCAAAAATTTAGTTTACAGTCTGAGATTCTCTTGTGTTATATATTCTTGATAATAGTAAAAGCATATTTAAATAATAAAATATATAATATATAGTAAACAACTGCTTCTAATTTAGATGGCATTAGAACTGATTGAAGGTGCTCAAAATGTTGTTACTCCATCCAAAAGGTAAAAATTTCATTTTTAGTAAAAAGCTAAAGTAACAGCTGAAAAATATTCGGGTCTTTATTTAACTAATTAGTTACAGTTTTCGCCATATAGAGGTAATAACTCATAATACGGGCAAGTTGACTCGAAGTAGCGAACCCGTATTTTCAAGTAGCGGTAGCTAAAATCCAAGAAACGTATTTGCCCATATAAATAATTTTACTTATTTATTTTGAACAGAAAATAGGTAAAAAATTGTAAACTAACTTAATTTAAGGTATAAAATAAAAACTAAATATGGTAAAAAACTTAATTTAAGCTCAAAATGCAGTTTAATTTTATTGAATTTTTGAGCTTTTTATTGCTAAAACATTTAATATCTCAAAGCTTAGGTTTAGAAAAAATCTATAATAATAGTTTTACTTATCACTACAAAATCCCGTTCTAAATCTTTTAGTATTAAGTAAAACAAAATACTGATGATTAAGTTGCAACGATGAAATTTTTTGCAGTTTCATTACAAATAGATTAAAAACAAAATGGCAATGTTGTAGTGATTCCGAAGTAGAAGAACCGCTAGAATCTCGGAAAGAGCGCTTGATATTTGGGGGGTTCGGGATGACGTCATCGATAATCGAGGCCTCGACTGGACACCCGCAGCAAAAAGCCATTTTAGAGGAAATCCAAAGAAAACTCTTAGCGGAACAGAAGTCTTGGAAAGTTTTCGGGAGGCACAATAGTTTGAAAGTAATGTACTCAGCGTATTTAAATATTGCCAAAACCGATCGTCATTGTTTCTACAGAAGAATAAATGTCCAGACCTGTGCACGGTCTTGAAATGCCCCCCCCCCGTTTTATTGGAAGATTTGAACCCCCGGTTTTATTGCCCCTCTCCCCGCCCAAAAATAAAAAAGTACCCAAAAATTATGGCGCCATTTTTAACCTATTGTGACGCCATGATCGCTAATTTGTTGCCGTTTTTCGCCTAATTCAATGCATTTTAAACCATTTTAGATCTATTTTTACCTTAATTTAGATTTTTTTTGTATTTTTTAACCTTTTTCCTCGTTTTTTTTTCTATTTTTTTCCCTTTTTTTGTTTCTCCCCTGCTTGCCCCCCCTTCCGTTTTATTGCCCCTTGTTTTATTGCCCCCCCTCGTTTAAAAAAAGATGCCCCCCGTGCTCCCCGTTTTGGAATTGCCCCCCCCCCCCCAGTCTTAATAGAAAAACTGGTTGCTGGAAAACAACAATAGCAGTAGCAATAGGTGCCAATTGATACTACACAGGCTGCGACTGTTTTTAAATTTTAAATAGCACAGAGGCAGTAAAAAGATAACCATCCGAATTGTCATCTGTTTTATATTTATAGGTAATTTTTTACGGAGCTCCGGAGCTCCTCTTCTTTAAGTGAGCGGAGCTCCGGAGCATAACATTAGATACGTTAGAAACATCGCTACTACTGTACTGACTTTTACTCATTTTGTCATAAAAGCAACGTTTTCTCTAACTTAATAGAATATTATTTTAGTACCGATTTTGTTTTACTAATTTATAAAGAAAAAAAATCGCGATCTTTTGTTTTCTTAACGTTAAAAATAATTGATTTGTGTTCATTTTTTTATAATTTAAAAAAATATATAAATGCCAGTAAGTACGAAAAAATCAAGATAAAATTAGAGTTTTGTCTTTCAGGTGCGCACCGGGTTTTTCAGCTTGCTTCGGGCGTACCTGCAGGCTGCTTCGGAAAAACTCGAAAAAAGCATTTCGAATACAATGGTAACCTCGATTGTTAATCACTTGGAAGAAAACGATGTCAGTTTGTGTTCGGCCGTTTGGGATTGCTGGCTTCTTTGCGTCAAAATTTACGGCGAAGTAAGTGGTGTTATTTCCGGTTGTGGTGGTGTAATAACTCCCATTATGCTGAAATATTAGAAAAACGAAGCTTAAATAAATCCGAGTTATTAATTAATTAAAATTAGGGGATTGCGAAATCTTAGAATGTCAGTCGGACGGTAAGATATTCAGGTTGAGGATTTGAGGTTCAAAATAGGATTGTGTTTTTAGCCAATTGTATAGCAATACTTTTCCACCAAACTTGTTTATGCGGCCTTGTACTAATGGACGTCGCCCTACACTACCGTAGTTTTTAAACATTATTATTTCCTTTTCCAAGAAGCAAAATGATATTCACCACTTTTTTTATCACTTTTGCTCTGCAGACACGAACAGTTTTGAATGTTTTCAATTAAAATTTGGAAACTTTCAGTAACCCTAAATTTTATGGGTAAGGAAGGGGGGTAAATAGTGTACATCAGACCTGTGCACGGTTTGAAAATGCCCCTCCCGCTTTATTGGAGGATTTGGCCCCCCCCCCCGTTTTACTGCCCCCCCCCCCCCCGCGGAAAAATGAAAAAGTACACAAAAAGTATGACGCCAGTTTTTTACCTATGATGACGCCATGATTGCAAATTTTTGCAGTTTTTAGCCTTTTTCAATGCAATTTAAGCTATTTTAAACCTATTTTTACCTTATTTTCGTTTTTTTTTGTCCTTTTTTCCCTTTTTCTTTATTTTTTTCTTTTTTTCTCCTTTTTTTTCTTTTTTTTTCCACCCTGTTTGCCCCCCCCGTTTTATGCCCCCCGTTTAAAAAAAGTTGCCCCGCGTGCCCCTCCCGTTTTGGAATTGCCCCCCCATTACAACCCCGGGCGGCAGTCAGTGCACAGGTCTGGTACATTGTATTTTCCATACAAAATTTCTCCGTACCATTGTATTTAATTTTAATCATTGTTTTAAGGTTGTTCATTAATTTTTTTAGGACGTTTGGACTTATACAAATTTGAACAAGGCCTTTATGCCCAAAATCTATTCTCTGATGAGAAAGGGTCTGGCCGGTCGGGCTCAAATTATCGGCCCGTGCCTAGTTTCCGTTTTGTGCAGCTTGCGGCCTCAGGAAAGCGGTTCAGAACTTCGTTTGAAATGGATAGAAGCCTTGTGTCAAGGGTACTAAATTTAAAATAATCATTCTTTTTTATGCAAACATTCACATTTCTAAGTGATCAGGTATTACAAAATGTTTAGCAGGCTTTAAAATTAAAAACTTTAAAATATGGTTAGGTTAACAACAACTGAACACTGAAGGTTAGGTTAGTCCAATTTAACATTATATTAAGGTAGAACTTCACAGATTTGACCACTTGGACTACAAGTCCCATATCATCATAAATATTAATTTTTGGCCCATAAAAGCTTTTTAATTTAAAAAATGTTTTATTATTTAAGATACGCTAAATAGAAAATGAAAAAAATAGAGTATTTTTGGTAATAAACTTTATTAATGTTTTGTATTTTTGACATGTATTTGATTGATGTTATTTGATGATTGTGGACGATAACATTTTTTTACAGAAAAATAAATGTCAAAAAATGAACCAGCAGGTCAAATTGCGTATAGTAAGATGTAATTCAAAAAGATCTGTCGTCAAAAAAAATTGTGAAGTTCTACCGTAAGTTATTTTTGTACGTTAATATTGTTTTGAACTGGATGTTTAGGATGAAGATTTGCGATAAAGAAGAAACCTCAGCGATATCTGGGGCTTTCTCCGACTGCGCAAAGGTGATTTTGCTGAAAATGGACCCGGATGAAAATTTATGTCGAACAATATACAAAGAGGTGATTTGTCTTCTAAATGTTTTTGTGTTTTATGATATTTTCCAATTTAACAGTTGCATTGCAGCAGGGGATATGTTTCGGATTATTTTTCGTAACCTCTTTTCGTGTGTGTTTTTGCAGAAAAAATCGAATACCCCAGCTTCTGACTATTACTTACATTATTACTTACATCTTATGTCCTGGACAAAAGTTTAGCTTGTCTTGCAAGGTGGGCACTGCGTTGAGTCTACCCTTTGGCCAATAATACTCGCATCTATTAGCTGTGTTTAGCGTTTGTACCGACGAATAGGCAATGCAGCAGTAAACTTGGTGAATCTTTGCTCTTTTACTTTACAGACACTTCTTTTTATTGGGCATTAACTTTCTTAAACAAAAAAAAAACAGCGGGAACTTAAATATAGTTATGATTATAACTGGAATAAAACTATGATTATTATTTCTTATCTACTACCGTTATATTGATGTTTCAAAAATATGAAGTCTAATAAGTAGTGTGAATTATAAAGAAAAATTAGCGGGTGATGGTGTAACGCCTACTACCGTTATATTGATGTTTCAAAAATATGACGTCTAGTAAGTGTGAGTTACTAAGAAAAACTAGCGGGTGATGGTGTGGCGCCTAGGACGTAGTCCGTGGGTTATTTATTAAGAATGAGATGTTAAAGGTTGAGGTTTTCATCGCTTAATTTTTATTTCTTGCATTGCCTGAGTTTACCTTCTAAGGCAGATGATGCAAAAGGCAGGCACCATAGATGAACATGGTCACCGAAGCTAGGGAGGGGGGTGTTTACCCCGGGTAAATTATATTTCAAAATCTAGTGGGGGCTCCTAGGGGGGTCGAACCCCCATAGCTTTCTAGGGGGGTTGACTCGGGGTGGAAGATATTGAAACCTAGAGGGGGTCAGGTGTGGTTTAATGTCCAAAGCAAAATACTTTTAAACCATTAATGGTTTAATAATAGTCTTTTTATAAGATAATACTACATTTCATTGAATAAAAAGCGATATTCTGGTATAAAAAAGGTATAAAAACATGAATTTGTGTTAAAAATTCACGTTTTTTGAAGAAAATTTAGTATAAAAAAAGTACTTAAAATTTTCTTGAAAGGGGGGGGGGTCGGATTTCGAAATCTAGAGGGGGATCAGGGGTAAAAAATTCGAAAATTTGAGGGGACGAAGGGCCTGGATTTTTTTCTAGTGTGGGGGGAGCAAAATTTCGAGGCTAGGGGGTGGACGGTGGACCCCACCCTACCCCCCTTGTCTATCTATGGCAGGCACTAAGACAAGTCATGAGGGAGCGAATACTACTTCACTCTATACATGGGCAAGTTGGTCCGGAGTGGGGGGGGGAGTTAAACCGCAAATTAGGGGGGGTTTAAAATCCGAGAAACGCAAAATACCCATATCGTTTTTTTTCTGGAGTGCATTTTACCCATATCGTTTTTCGATTTTGAAGGAAAAGTAGGTTAAAAACACCAATTTTAGGTCAAAAAGCCTTTTTTTATTGCATTTTTGAGCTTTTTATTGCTTAAAACATTTATTTTGACCTCAAAACTTAAGTTTGGAGGCAGTTAGAAGTCATTTTAAAGACATTTTTTTCTTCATTTTTCCAAAATTGGGGGGGTTAACTTTTTCTCCCCCCCACTTCTGAGTGGGGGGGTTAAACCCCACTTCTCAGAATTTGGGAGGGGGGTTAACCCCCCCCCAACCCCCCCGTGCTCATGTATGCTTCACTCCCATAGTTGAAAACACTTCGTCCAATGAACGATGCTAGCAACCTTTCCGCTAGAATTATGCGCGCAGTGTTCACCTATGCCCATACATGGGCACGGGGGGGGGTTAACCCCCCCGAATTCTGAGAAGTGGGGTTTAACCCCCCCCACTCAGAAGTGGGGGGGAAGAAAAGATAACCCCCCCCCAATTTTGAAAAATGAAGAAAAAAATGTCTAAATGACTCCTAAGCCTCCAAATTTAATTTTAAGGTCCAATGAATGTTTCACAATGAAAAGCTCAAAAATGCAAAAAAAAGGGCTTTTAGACCTAAAAAAAGCGTTTTTACCTATTTTTCCTTCAAAATAGAAAAACGATATTGGTAAAATGCACTCCAGAAAAAAAACAATATGGGATCCGTTTCTCGGATTTTAACCCCCCCCCCCCCTCCCTAATTTGGGGTTTAACCCCCCCACTCCGGACCAACTTGCCCATGTATGCCTATGCCGAGGTCTTCGTTTAAGGATTTATTGTTAGAAATGATGTGTCGTTTAGGCAGAGATTGTTATTTCACGGCTGATCAAGTTGGGATCGGAATCGGACACGGGGTTCCGACTCTTTTCCGACCTACTCCGCGTTTCAGAAGAACAGCGGCCGGATCTAGCGCCCTATTCGGAGGATTTCCTGAACGATTTCGCCGCCATTTTGATTGATATAGTGACCGGCGGGGAGTACGGAGTCGCGGGGTTTTCCGCCTTCTTGGCCGATTGCCTGGCGGCGGAAAGTCCCCGACTGCGCCGCGTGGCGGTGGATTTTGTGAAATGGACATTGGAGTCCGTGGTAACGACGGAAGGGGAAACCCAGCAAGCCTCTTCCGGATGTAAGGAATCCTTTAGAAAATTAGAATTGCTGCTGGAGACGTTCCATGTCTCCGCTGGAGATTCTCCGCAATCAATGGTGGAATTCCCGGACGCGGGTCTAACGTTGGAGACGATTATGGAGCGCATTCCGGAGAAATTGTTTCCGGCGAGCAGGGAGGAGCATTCGGTGGACGTCGCGGCCCATCTCGTCCGCTTGGGATTGCAGTTCGGATTGCGGACGGGGGCCGATCGCCCCGAGGATATATTGGACCGCTGGTACCAGGTAATGTTATCCTACTTTACTAATTTAAAATGGTTTTTTGTTTATGTTAATAGTTTTTCCCAAACTTTTTGCGCTGATTTTTGTTGGTTTATTAATTGTTAAACTTTTACTTATGAAATTACACTGAACTTAGCATAGACTGGGTGTACGGGAACTCGTGGACATCGACTGTTTTTGCGGATTTATTACTAAATTCTCTGTAATATTTTTTTGAATAAAAATATCTTATTTCAGTTTAAGTGTGTATCTCGCCATCTTCAATTAGGCATCACTTTATTATGGTGTTAAATTTGCATGTTTTAAAATATTTTTCCCTTTAGAAAGACAACGTTCAACTAAGATTCGGTTTACTCCATGTGATATTTAATCTTCGCAATGAAAATTGGATGGAAAATTGGTGGCAGTCCGAAAAATTTTCGGATTTGTGGTTAAGTTGTGTCCGAGAAGCGTTAATCAATTCGGATTCCACGTATTGGGATCGGTTGAAAACATTAATTAACGATTCAACTAACGGTTAGCTTAATTGTTTAAACTCTTTGTTATTAAAAATAAAGTAATTGAAATTTATTTTGTGCAATATGCTTACTATAGTTTTTGTTCCTTAATTCAAATATTTTTTATAATAATGTTTCAATTTGATTTTAATAAAAAAAAGTTGTTTTTTGAATTTTTGGTTATTTATTGAAATGCAAAAGCTTGCAAAGTTACTTTTGGTTTTAATAATAGGTTTGTTTAGGAGTCATTTTCAGTAAGACATTGTTGGACAAAACATTGGTTACTGTTACGGAACTTTTTGAAACTCTTAATTCTGATAAAGTGGTTAATTCTTGCGTGTCGGTGATATCCAGTTTTTCTATTATTCTCTTTGACAGACCAGAGGTAACATAAAAAATTTTAAATTAACTTAATTAATTAATGTTGTTTGAAAATTAGTATAACATGTTGCAAAGTCTACATTGATATTAGGTTTGTGGGTTTTGTAATGGCGACATGTTTTTATTTTGCAGTCTATTATTAATCTATTATTCTACGTTTTTGTTTAATTTATCCAGGTAATTTTAAATAATTTTAGTACAAGTTTGATTATCCACTTGGGTGCAAACTAGTCATGGATTTGTTCATTTTCTACTGTGATAATTTTGATAGCTTGCAAGGTATGAACTCTTTATTAAATTTTGAATTTTATAATAATTATTGAGAGCATGTTTGACTGTGCACAAAACTTGTAAACGAAATTGTGTGAGAAAAAAAGTCGAACATGCGCAACTTGGTTTTTTTTTGTTGTGCAAAAATAATCGCAGTGCAAAAAAAGCAATATTGAATGCAAAAAGTCGCACGTTTTTACCGCAAGAAAAGTAACATTGCGTAAAAAATTTCTGCGCGGAAAAACTAGCAGAAAATGGCGGATTATTGTTACAAAAGTCGCACAAAGTTGCGCAAGTGCGTGTTTTCTAGCAAAATTTTGTTTACAGTCGGACATTCTTCTGTGTTATGTATTTATACCAAAAAATATTAAAGCTATTGAAAAATATTGCTGCTATCCGTGGCGGCTCAGAAATATATATTTAATTCTATTTATAGTTTTTCTGAAGTCGTAAAAACACTAAACAAGATACAGACCTGTGCACTGCCCCCGGGGGGTTTTATTGGGGGTGGACAATTCCGAAATGGGAGGGCTCGGGGGGCAACTTTTTTGAAACGGGAGGGGGGTAATAAAACGGGGGGCAAGAAGGGGAGAAAGGGAAAAAAGGAGAAAAAAGAAGAAAAGGGACAAAAAAAGGCGAAATTTAAGTAAAAATAGGTCTAAAATGGCTTAAAAGCATTGAAATAGGCTAAAAACTGCGAAAAATTGGCGATGATGGCGTTATAATAGGTCAAAAATGGCGTCATAATTTTGGGTACTTTTTTATTTTTGGGCGGGGGGGGGGGCAAATCCTCCAATATTTTTCATTTTTGGGCAGGGAGGGACACAACCACTAACTTGATTGTGATTAAAAAAACCGGTAGAAGCTCTGAAATTAGTAAATTAAATAAAATCTTTTTATTTTAATTTGTGATGTTTAATTGCTATTTTGATGTTGTGTTTTAGGTGATTTGAGTAAGAAACTGGAAACGGCGTGGATAACAGGCATACAGTCTTTATCAATGCAAAAACCAGGAGGATCCTTGGGCGAAATTTTGCTAGGGGAATTACGAAAATCCGCATGGGCTGAAAAATCAGCAAATAAGTAAATAATTACTATTGACAGTAAAAACACGTGTAAAACATAGCCAATCTATGATTATGACATTATTTTTATATTTTAAAAAAATTTTTTGACTTTTGACCACTGTATTTTTGGAAGAGGTTTTAAAGCACGTGTGTTAAAACGTAATAATAGCATTTTTTTCAAATTTTGCTTGTGCTTTTATTTATACAGTTTAGAATAATTTGGTTGGCGGAAGTTGCGTGGAAAATTGTTTGTTTATTAACAAAAGATAATTCGATAAACTGTGGAGATTTAATAAAATGCTCAGAAGAGACTCTTTTGACGAAAAGCACGTGGAAAGAAATCAACAAACTAATTGGAAATCAAGTAAGTTTTCGAATGAATGGATGATATAAGCAGGGTCACACAAACAAATCCATACAAACACAGTCACAAACCACATCAACAACACTCCAATTAATCCAATACTTCAAACAAAAGCACCAGCAATAAGCAACGAGGAAGAAAATCTTCCTCGCGGGGTTAGGAGAACCCTCGCCCAACTCATTCGTGGAAATCTCCTTTCCTCTACTCCTACCTACACAAAATCAATCCTACACAACACACATCACCAAACTGTCCGCTATGCAAAACACAAATACACACAACACAACATCTTTTCACATGCATAAACATTAATACGACCTTGGGACCAGAGGACCTTTGGGCGAACCCCGCAGCAGTTGCTGAGCTCCTCCGGGAGTGGGAAGAGGGGGTGAGCAAGGCAAGAAACGTGCCGGACGGACCAAACCAGGGTTGATGGAAACCCTGGCTACTGGCAAAGGACAACATATAAGCAGGGTATTTAGATTCAGATAAAGCGATAAAGAATTGGAGGGATTGTAATCATCGTCAAATTTTTACCATTTTTTGGTATTTATAAACCAAAAATACCCATTTTTAGTGTTTTTGCTTTAAAAATAGCAAAAAAATAAGAGCTAAGATAAGAAATTTTGAAAAAAAAAACATCTAAAATGGAGAGGGTTCAGAGTTTTTGTAATTGTTTTAGAAGAGGATAATCTTTAATTTTTCGCTTGCTTACCTCTGGTTAAGGCCCATTGTTACAAAGGGGGCGTGTTAACTATCTTCCCTTTATTTATACACTTAATGATTTTTAGCCACACAATGCACTAAATTAGTAGTATTAAGTATTAAAGTATTAATTTTTTGTATTAAAATATAAAATATTAAGCTGCTATTTTCTTTTGGTTATTTAAGCCAGTCGTCTTTGGACTACCTGTCAAATTATAAAGCCCATCGTTAAATAAACTTATATGATAACAAAATAATAATATGCGCAAAAATATAACGAAAAATGTGCAACTCGTGTATAAAAAATTAAGTCAGCGTGTGCTATTATAATGGCATGCCGGGTGGTGTGGAGTTCCTCCTCGTGGTGCCTGGCGGGCAACGTTAACACTAGTTTTTGTCATTTGTAGAATAAAGCGGTAACACGTTTTGCTCTATAAAACTCGGATGGAAACGATGCTAGCGGCAAATCGCTCCACAACGCCCATTATATGACACAGTTTACTGTGATCAACTTCCCTTTCTGTGTACCAGCATAGAAGATGTTGCAACCACAATTAATGCATACATGGTAACATAACAATAACACCCACAAAATATGTATAATAATACTACATAGTAGCATGTAGAGTAAAAGGTTTGTTTTTTATTTTTTTAAAAAAAGTTTATTTGATGTGTAAGTTGTTGTGCTTATGTTTATTGGTTAACATTTTTATTTTAAGATTTATACAAACATTACTATAATTATACAAAGTGGTTGTCACCTCAGTGACTTGTTATAAATACTTAACAAAATTAAGGGAAAAGGCCAAATACCAAATACCAAATTATACTGGCATAGTTTTATAATTTCGCCAGTATAATAGCATAATTCTTTTCTTTGTCATTTTAATTCACGCAAATTTCCCTGGAGAATATTCAGTTCGCCTACCTCACGTTTACACAAATGTGCGCGATTCATTAATAATAATAATAATGAGTTAACTAAAATTATGCGATTATAGAAGGATAACTCAAACATTGTGTGCATTCAGTAAACTGTAAAGTGAAATTAGGAGATATTTACGTTTTAGTAATAAATTTCATAAAAATATTATCCAGTTTTTTTCGTGGTGCATTCATTTTTTTAAATTATAATTTACGCTTTTATGTTTAAAAATTAAATTCCCTAAAAAATTTTTGGGAACTTTTTAGTGTCCGTTTTTATTCCACCTACCTTTACAAGCCTTTATTACTCCATTCTCAGAACTAAGCTTTTTATTCTGAAAATATGCCACTATAATAGCATACGCTGCCTTAACTTTTTATACAAAAGTTGTATATTTTTGGTTATTTTCTTATTTCTTATACATTATTGATATAAGTATCTCATTCAAAAGCTACAAAGCAAACAAAGCAAAGAAAACCAAAAAAAATTTAATGTGTAAAACTAAAAAAATAATGAAAATAAATTTTTTTATAAAAAGAAACACAGTCAATAAAATATTTATTGAATACATTGTTTTTAATTTTATTTTGTATATTTTTACCTTTTAAAATTTTATTTTGAAAATTGTACCATCACGTTATAAGGTCTTTCGCTTTGTCTTAATATTTATTGTTAGTATTTCGTCGTTACGACGGCAAAATGAGCCAGTGTCATTATAAAATACACATAACTGTGACTCATTCTGTAGTTAATAGTGTGCTGTTTGCAATCAAAAATGAGTCATAGCCACATGTATTTTATACGAATTGTGGCTCTTTTTGCCGTAGTAACGACGATTTTATGTATTTCTTTATTTTATTCTTTTTTTGCCTTTTTATTCTGTAATTATGATTATAATATTGGATTCCAAAAGTTAATTTTGTTTGTATTTTAGTTCTTCCAATGATGGTTGTGCGATACAATCGAAACGTCACGTAAAACAATATATTCAATAAATATTTTATCGACTGTGTTTCTTTTTATAATAAGATGTCGCTTTGGATCTAACCAAAGTTTTCATTAAATTTTTTTATTTTGTAATTATTATTGCAAACAATATCATTTTATTTTAGTGGAAAACATTGTACGACACTCAAAAAAATTGCGTTCAGTCATTGGATACCGATTTACCGCCTGTGTGCCCCGACGCAATCGCCGGATTTTTGCTAAAAGTTCTTTTCGCCACTCGAATTTTGTCCAAAATTTTTAATTCCACTGTTTTTTCTGAGCTTCCGGATGCGGATTTCCTTGATTTGTTCGCGGACAATTCGCTTTTTGCGGATAATTTACTCTATTCGGCAAGCGCCGTCCGCCTGTCCGCTTTGTTTCTCCGGAATTTCCGGGAATCCTACCTTCCCAACGCCGGAAAATTGGCGTTGGAAGGAGGGATTTTGGCGGCCGTCCGGGAGCTCCTGGCCCGGCCCGACCCGGCGAAACTTTGTTCCGAGCTAGCCGCCATCGCCGCCGCTGAACTTTTGCAGGGCCAACAGGATTCCAACGACCTCTTGCTGTTGGGATTGGACCTGTTGGCGGAATGGGACGCTAGTCTTCTGGTGGAAATAGACGAGACGATTCTAAACGATCCGCAACGGCTGCCGACGGCCGTGGAAATCTGCGCTTTGTTTCCGCGTTCGGAATTGGCCCTGATTGTCAGGGCGCTGGTGCAAAGTCTGGAGGATGACCACCGGAGATTGCTGTTCGGATTCGCTTTGGGTAAGATAAGACCGTAAAACTAAAAACAAAAAATGTACCACTGTGTTATTTTGAATTTAGTTCCTGTTTTCTTTTTGTTGTTTTTTTTAAGTTGCAGGATTCAATCGGAATTTTATGTTTTTAGACCTCTGCACTGTCCCCCCAGGGTTATAATGGAGGGGGACAATTTCAAAAAGGGGGGGCAACTTTTTGGAAACGGGGTTGTAAGCAGGGGGGAAAGGAAAAAAAAGAGAAAAAAAGGAGAAAAAAGAGAAAAAAAGAAACGAAAAGGGAAAAAGGGACAAAAAAGCGAAAATAAGGAAAAATAGGTCTAAAATGGCTTTAAATGCATTGAAATGGGTTAAAAACTGCAAAAAATCGCAATGATGGCGTCACAATAGGTAAAAAATGGCGTCATAATTTTGGGTACTTTTTCATTTTTCCGCGGGGGGGGGGGTGCAAATCCTCCAATAAAGCGGAAGGAGGCACTTTCAAACCGTGCACAGGTCTGTGTTTTATATTTTAACCCTCTTTTCAAAGGGGCTTCAGATTTTGATACTTAATTTTTTTTTGTTTTTAAACTGGTTTTAAATTACTGTGACGAGATAGCTATAAAGAGCAACAATTGTTGGGTTTTAGATTACACCATTACTGATTTACGTTTCTGAATGGACATTAATTTTCTTTCTCCAAAATAGCTGAAAACATAGAGTTTTTGGATTTTCAAGTCTAAAGATTTGAAGTTTTGTGTCATCAAATTAAAATAATAATGTTTAAAAAAAGCATTTTAGTTTAGAACAAGGAAATTTGCATAATGGACAGTCAGTTTTTGTCTTTAATAAAACAAGCGTTCTGCTGTTAAAACTTTCAATATCAAAAACAAAACTTAAATATACATGCGGAAACCGCTAAAACGGGCTACTTGACGGGTTTTATATTTTAGGATCTCGAGAAAATGATCTAAAAACTATAAAAACGATATCAAACTCAGCAGTCGAATTGGACAAAAAGTTTCTGGATGAGCAGTTGTTTTTCTGTTGGTAAATGAATTTATGATTTTAATTTTGTAATTTTAACTTTTTATAATTTATTCGCCGCTTGTCGCCTTTTTCAAAGGGCGACTAATAACAGCGTAGATTTGAAAATCTTCGACCTATACATTATTTTGTATTATTTTTATCCTTTATATTTGATTAAATATTGAAAATCATTTGATCAGATTAGTTTGCCTGCCTAATGCTGGTCACGATCGTCTGGGCCATATATAAAAATACTAATGATGCTTCCTGGAAAATCCGTGCTCCAAAGCTCAGTTTTTCGAAGCTTAACAGCTCCGACCTCTATTTGACTAATTTTCTAAAATAAAAGATAATGCCATACTTAAAACTAAACTTTTTTCCAAAACTATTAAAAACGTTAAAAATCGTTTATGCGACTAAAATAACTTGCGCTTCTAAAATGCGACTAAAAATATATTTCAAGGTTAATGATAAGCTTTAGATTATTTATTTAAATTGTTGAGGCACGGAGTTTCCTCTGGAGTTAATGGAGTTTTATAGATAAATAGATAATAATGCTAACTGCCGCACCGCCTAGAACCCTTCTTTGGTGCTTTTATCGGGTGCACAAAATCGACAGTGCTAAAGAGAAAAGACATAACCTAACATTACCACAACTGCAGGAAATTAAAATTAAAACAGGAAAGAATAAATTACAGCTATTTGTCACGTTAAATCCAAAATAAAGCAGCTAAACAAAAACCGTTAATTCTCTACTTATCATTCTCTACTCAACAATTAACATAAACACCCGTAACTTGGAAGTATAATATTTGAGAGTTTTAACGTCTTTACTTCAACGTAACCTGCCGCAATCGATTACTTTTCCTAACATTTTTCAGAATGATAAATCCATTAATTTTTTGCAGCGATCTGGGTGAAAAGGTTATCGGAAATGCAAATTTCTCCTTGCAAATCAATATGCAGGCCATGCGTTACTTGACTAACTACGCCAGATATTTGGAAGAAGCGGACTCGTCACACCGAGATTTCTTATTGTGCAGTCTGGTCGCTTGGCTACAGGTATCTGTTGAATATAAGTTAGCAAATCACACAATGCATTAAATGCATCGTGTGATTTGCTACTTATGATTACTTGTGATTTGCATAGAAAATCAATATCAACAAAATCAAATTTTGATTTTGTTGATATTGATTTTCTTTTTCTATTTCTATTTATCAAGAAAATCCTTTAAATTTACGTTTATAAAACATTTATTTGATATCATTACAGTACATACTTTAAGTTTTTGATAGTTTTTTAAATATTTTTTGTTTATCAAAAATTTAAACAAAAAATCTTTTAAAACAATAAAAAATACATAATCTGCTCTTTTAGACTTGTGTGGAAACAAAAACAGTCTCTATTGCAACGGAACTGTTTATGAGTGCGGTTCTTCAGTTGTTTTTATCGTGTGTCGACAGTATAGAACGGCTAGAAGTTGAAAAAACTGGAGATGAACAAAATCCAGTAGTAATTGAGTGGAACGAGTTTTTCCTCGGCGGCTGTATGACTTCCATTATTCCGCTTTTCTTTAGATTTGCAGGTAATATTGAATATAATTATAGCGTTCCTCCCTCCCCCTTGAATTGAATAATAATGTTCATACGTTTTTTTATTGTTATTGCTTCAAAAAACAAAAGTTATGATTTTTGACGAACTTAATGAAAAACGAAAATAAACTTCATCTTCATCGATGATGTCGTCGTTAAACGGCTAGGAGAAAAGCGTGACGGAAGTCCCTGCTCTACGATTGCTGACAAGTCTGTCGCAGTTCTGCCGCTCCTAATGAAGATCATGGATCCGAAGGATAATTGGAACAATTTCCTAGCAGCCAAAGGAACAGCGAAGAAAAGACTTAACCAAAGTTAAAACCTCTGCCACAAAAGCAAACAGAATAAGAAGAACGAAAATAAACGGTCATTAAAAACTTGGAACACAATATTCATCAAAGAATTCAAGTAAATCTGTAAACTCCTAACGTCAACTTAATAACGCATACACAGCGCGCCTTATCAAAAGAAAACACTAAACACTGTCGTTAGTGGCGCTTCTAATGAATATAAGTTCTTATTTTTAAAGATGCTATTTCGGAATTATGTGATGGTGACTTGTTAACCCTTTGCTCTGCTTTCCTATGGTATCGCTGATTAGTAGTTGGTACCACTCTTTCTACTCCCGGAGTATCCCGCAGTGCTGCATATTAAGGACTAAAAAATTTTAGTAAAAGATTAGTTCCAAAGTGTTAGTGAAAAGGTATTATCTAGCCTGTTGTATTTTTTATGAAACATCAACAAAACGGTAAGAAGATGACGTGCAAAATCCCCATAAAAGTAGTACAAAATCACCACATGGAAAAATTCACCATAACGTAGTGTAAATTCCTCATAACAATCAGAAATGCGTTTGCAAACTAAAATGTGTTAAAAAAAACTAAGTATTAATCACAAAAGCAATTAAACATGTTTTAATTTTTTCCTAAGTCTAAGCAAAGCCCTAAAATCAAGCTAAATTTTACCATGATAATTTTGATTTTTATTTTCTAAGTGGTGTCAAAATTTAAAGGAAACATTGCAAACGCATTATATTTATGGGGAATTTACACCACCTTATGGTGATTTTGTAACGTGTATGATAATTTTGGCCTATGATGAATTTGTTCATGGTGTTTTTATACGGACCGGTAGGAGTTGTTACAACTTCAGAAAGTGATTTTTGGTGTAGTCAGGTACAATCCCCGCGCTCAGATGGTAGTTTTCCACGCGTTTTCCGTACGGAAAACGTTTTAATTTGGACTCGATACTCGTCTTTATCTAAACTTGTGCTTATACCCCGTCGCACTCTTGAAACATCAAGACAACGGTAATTCTTTAGAAAATGACTCTTCGGTGTTATACGGAACTCTGTGCGGGCTCTCGAGGGCGGTTTCCCACGCTAACAAGGAGCATTTGGAGTCAATTGTCGCCCTGCCGATTCTGTTGGACCCGGACGTGGACCCTGGGAAATACTCGGAACGCGATCAGAAACTGATCGCCCGGCTGTACCCGATGTTGAACAGCGGGAAACGATGTTTGCAAGTGGCCGCCCACGCTTTGCTTTCGAGGTAAAAACTTAATTCCGTCAACTATTGGTATATTGCGCAGGATTCTAAACATTTTTTTACCTTTTTAAATATTGTCGTTTGAAGAGTTGCCGGATATTGTGAATGATTATAGGGGTCACCTAGTCGCGCAATTCCCCCCCCCTCTCGCCGAACCTGACCTTTATTCTTAAGCTGAAATCTGGAGAAGGCGTACATAACCTCTGACTAAATTTTGGTTTTTTTTAGTGTAGAAGTGTTCAAATAATTATCTTGCGGCTAAAACATAAATACGAACTGAAATATCAGACCTGTGCACTGCCCCCCGGGGTTTTATTTTGGCGAGGGGCACGGGGGAGAAACTTTTTTGAAACGGGGGGGGGCAAGCAGGGGGGAAAGAAAAAAAAGAGAAAAAAAGAAGGGAAAAGAGAAAAAGGGACAAAAAAGCGAAAATAAGGTAAAAATATGTCTAAAATGGCTTAAAATGCATTGAAATAGGCTAAAAACTGCAAAAAATTCGTGATGATGGCGTCATTATAGTTCAAAAATGGCACCATAATTTTAGGGTACTTTTTATTTTTTGCGGGGGGGGGGGGCGAATCCTCCAATCAAGTGGGGGGGCATTTCCAGACCGTGCACAAGTCTGAAATATAAATAAAAATGTTTGGCCGAAATTCGACCAACCACATTTTTGTAATGCTTTGGTTCGTATTTTGATCTATTTACTTTGGGAAAGGCATAAACCTAGTTAACTATTTTAAAATTCAATGATATTATAATTTAAGACAATATAATTTATTGGCACAAACATATAAAAGTTAAATTCTAACGTTATTAACGTTTTAACATAAACATAACTTTTAATCATTAACAGATCAATCAGGTTTTCGACATTTGTGACAAACAAAAGTTGAAACTATGTATAAAATACTTTACTACATTTATATCTTTAAGTGATGTTTTTGTTAAGAGTATCAGATTTTTTTTCGTGCAGCTGCCGTATTTTTATGTGATACATTTTTTAACCTAAAATTTGTAGGATCCAAAACACCCCCGTGCCCCGCCTATTTCGAAAATTTAGTATTATAATAGTGCTGTAACCAAGGGCGTAGCCAGGGGGGGTTGTAGGGGTGGCAACCCCCCCCCCCTTTTGGGTTGGCGGAGGTAAAAATTTGGGAGTCCGAAGAGAACAATTTTAAAAAATTTCCTCGCGCTTCGCTCCGCTCAGCGCTCGACATTTATATACCTTTTTACAACATTTAAGTGATGTTTTTAATGAATTTCAAAGACAATTTTAGAAAATTTTTTCTTGCTATCACACGATTTTTAATGTTATATACCTTTTTAAACCGGAAATTTTTCAAGTTTAACTTAAAAAACAATGCAAATAACAACAAAAAGAATCACCTAGCGCGAAGCGCAAAAAATTTTACCGTTTTTTAATGTATTTTTTACGGTATTTTGAAAATTTGGAGTACAACCCCCTACAACCCCTCCCCTTTCGAAAAATTTGTATGGAGTACAACCCCCCCTTTCCGAAATCTTGGCTACGCCCCTGGCTGTAACCCTCCCCCATTTTTCCGAATTCTGGTACGTCTCTGCTGCCAAAGACGATTGTTTTTAATAAAATTTGTTGCTTTTAAAAAACAATCTTCAAGTCAAGGGATGAATTAAAAAGCTAGAAAAATCAGTAATAATTAAAATGCTTTAAAATATATAAAAAATTTTTTATTAATAGGCTGGAGAAAACCGTTTTTGACTGTGAAATGTCCGAATCAGCAGATGAGAATGCCGCCACATCATCACAAAGCATTCCTATTTCAGCCGACGAAGAGAGGTGATTGTTGTCGTTGTTTGTTTTTTAATTAAGTTTTTACCTTTAAACACTGTTGTTATGTGACAAAACAAAATGTTTACAAAATACCATGCTCACGAGATCCGCTTGGAATGTTCCGTTTAATGAAATCTTAACAATAAGTTTTGGCTAATTAAGTGCGTTTGTGTTTAAACTTAAATGACTTTTTGGACGCTTTAGCCCTTTTCCAAAGACACTTACTTGCCAAACTGAGCAAATCTATAAAATCATAAATAATGCTATTGTCCACCTCCCGAGGTAAATCAATTTGGTTAAATAAAACAATAAAAACATGTATTTCAGTTTTGTTTTAACTAGGTAAAAATGTTTTTTTCGCATATTTTTTTACACAAAATTGATTGTCGGTGTCGCCAGAATTCAAGTCCAATTTGAAGTGACGAAAATTTTTTGGGATTTTAACTGTTAAAAAACAGAAAAAAATGTTAAATTTTTGTAAAAAGATTTATGTTAGTATTCTGATAGTAATATGCTATTAGGCAAGCACTAAAAGACACCTACTACACCGACGGACCGACCGAGGGGTGAAAGCCTCTCTTGTTACTAAAAATTTCCCTAAGCAACCTAAGCAAAACCTTAAAATCAAGCTAAATTTAATGTTTTGTTTGATTTTGAGGTTTTGCTTAGGTTGCTTAGGTCCGTCGGTGTAGTAGGTGTCTTTTAGTGCTTGACTGCTATTATAATAACATGCTAAAAGAATAGGCTATAATAATTGCACACTTTTTTGTGTTATGCCATTATATTAGCATACTCCCCACAAAATTTAGATGAGTTAAAATATATTAATTATTTAATCGCGCGAAATTAGATAAGTAAGCTATGCCCTTGTAGTGGCAAACTTTTTACAGAAATTCACATGAAGTAAAATGTATTTATTTATTCGTGTAAAATTCGATCACGTGAGTTATTCCATTATAATGGCACACTGTCCACGCAATTTACGTGAATTAGGATATAAAGTATGCCAACCAAGGGCGTAGCCAGGGGGGGTTATGGGGGTTGTAAACCCCCCTTTTTTTTGTCTGGCGGAGGTAAAAATTTGGGGCTTCTAAAAGAACAATTTTAAAAATTTTTTCGCGCTTCGCTCCGCTCAGTGCTCGACATTTATATCCCTGTTACAAATTTTAAGTGATGTTTTTAATGAATTTTAAAGACATTTTTTGAAAATTTTTTTGTGCTGGCGCACGATTTTATATGTTATACCTTTTTAAACCTAAAATTTTTCAAGTTTAGGTAACTTAAAAAACAATGCAAATAACAGCAAAAAGAATCACTTAGCGAGAAGCGCAAAAATTTTCCCTTTTTAATGTCTTTTCTACGCTATTTCGAAAATTTGGAGTACAACCCCCTACAACCCCCCCTTTCGAAAAATTTGTATAGAGTAAAACCTCCGCTTTCCGAAATCCTGGCTACGCCCCTGATGCCAACATAGAACATAATAAAAGTGCCATTGAAAAAACTATTCTGCGAGTATGCCATAAAAAGGCATACGCCGTCGCCATTTGTTATGCAGGCGTTGTACATTGTCGTTTGTTTTGTAGTGTTATATTTTTAGTGATCAGGGCGCTCATTCTGACGCGGGGTTAAAATTTACCCCAGGTTAACTTTTTTTTACGTGCTTAAGGATGCGAGTGAAAAATCAATTTTACCTAGGTAAAAGTCGGGGTAAATTTTTTCTATTGTTTTAAGAAAAAGAATTTATCCAACTCGAGAGGTGGTTAAATATTTTCTCCCTTAGGATTAATTGAATAAAAAATAAAATACGCTCATTGATTAAATTTTTTATTTTGTGCGAGGTGGTTTTGCGGCGCCAGAGGCAGGGAGAAAAAAAATTCATTGCATTTATTTTCTTTTCCACATGCGGTAGCGGTTTAGAGAAGGGAGGGGAAGTAAAGGGGAAACAAGTTTCCATTTTGCGGGAGGTGGTTTCCCGCGCTGGAGGCAGGGAGAAAAACATTACATTCATTTTCTGTCCTACATGCCGTAGCGGTTTAAAGAAGGGAGGGGGGGTGAAGAAGGAAGCATAACTGTCTGTTGTCTAAAAAATTTATAGTGGTGGCGTTTTACAGGACAGAATGCCCCTCTTCGAATTTTATTTTTTTGTATTTAAAGAAAATTTAACATATATATACTACGTTGAGAAAATATAATAAATAATTTAAATGGCGTTTTTTTTTCATTTTAACCAATTTATTTAAATTTCTGGGAAATTAGGGCACAATTAATACAAATATAATTATATTAAACTTCGAAATAAATAATAATTTGTCTTTTTTTTATTTTATTGGAATGGATTTAACGGACACAATCGTTGTTGCGTCAGAATCCGACCCCAGTACTTATTTTCCTTGAAAATATAATTTTTGAAACATTAAAACACTAGGTTTTTTTTAGAAAGCCACCCTCTTTCTACCTGACTGGGTTAGCGGAGGCATTTTCCGTCATTGAGGAAGAAGTAGCTGGAGGTCACGTGGACTTGGGACGGGAGGCGCAAAGCTCCGCCCTCTTGGGCTTCTTCCTCGCCTGGGATCTGGTCCTGGACTTGGTCGACCTGGTCCTTCCGGAGCGGCGACCGGACTACTCCGCGTATCTCCGGAGCTCCGGCCTCCTGGATCGCCTGATCCTCGCTGTACTCTGCGTCCTGCCGGAGCAGCCGCGCCGAGCCCTGCGGCCCGCCGTGACGCCGCTGTGCGAGGAACTTGGAAAGTTAACAACCGGTGGGTCTCGAACGGAAGAAAGGAAAAATTGCGAGGAAAAAGCGTCGAAAGCGGAAGAAGGATTGGAAAAACTGTTTTGCTGCAAGCCGCCATTAGAACCGAATGGTGAGCCTTTGAATTTATTTGCGGAAAGTTTTTGTACTGGTTTTAGGTAGAAGGTTGAAAGCGTACATAGGAAGGCGATAAGGGATTGAAGGGATTGGGGCCGTTTACTAGTGATAGGCGGAACCCCCGGAACCGGAACCAAAACCGGAATTGAAATTTTTCAAAAATCCGGAATAGGAACCGCAACCGCAATTCCAAATTTTGCCCGAAATTTACCTGCCGCCTATAGCATTGGCTCGGATTTTTTTCATATAGGTACCGAGATGCTGCTCATGTGCTTTGGTTTACAATGTGGGTTTAGCCAAGGGGTCTGAAACTAACGTCTCTAAATTCCTTTTTTGTAAAATACAGGCTCTGCCAATGTTTGTTTATGTAATTTTTAACTAAGAAAACATGTTTTTACCGCTAAAAACATTAGATAATAGGTTATTAGGCCAAAAACAGTGTATTATACAGCTTTATCTACGTTTATCCCTGCTTTTTTAACGTTTTCAAAAATTAAGGGGGGCTCCGCCCCTCCCCCCCCCCCCCAAAATTTCGGAGGAGGGGGGGGCGGAGCCGCCCGCCCCCCCGAAATTATTTTTTGTTCTACAATCCGCCCCCCCCCCCAAATGAAACTCTGGCTACGTCCCTGATGTTAGGTACCTGTTTTTAGGCGAGCGAAATGCGGCAGAGTTGGAGCGACTTGCGGCGTATTTATTTGGTCGAATTCTCACTGTGCTTCCAGCGGAGGCCCGCCAATGGTGTAACGGGCAGAACAAGAATTTGGCTCAAATCGTGGAAAAGTAGGCGGCGGAAAGGGGGATATCTTTAAGTACACATCTTATCTAACACCCTTCATTACAAACAAGTTGAACCATGGACAGAAAACAAAGGGGAACCCGTTCCGTCCACCTAAAATGCCATTTTCGGCGTATCCCCCATACCCTTCTCTTTACCCTAGCTTTAAAAACTCCAAAAATAAATTCGAAAAATTGTTTTTTTAGTAAACTGACCACATAAAATGTGATAATTGTTTGTTCATCAAGTTTTAGTTTTCACTCTCCATTCCTTTTTGTAGCATTTTAAGCCTTTTATTAGCATTTTTAAAGAATTTTTTAGCTATTTTACAATATTTCCTTTACTTTTATTCCCATTGTTTTACCCACCATAGAATGGTACCCCCAACTTTTTTTGACATTTTTCCCCGGAATATGTCACACTCCTAGTCGGATTTTGGGTTAGGTTGAGGTAAATATCCACTCGAAGCTTAGTAGGTCGGAACCCACCTATGGTTGTTGAGTTTGCCAGTTTCCAGGGTTTCTATCAACCTTGGGTAGGTCCGTCCGGCACGCCTCTTGCCTTGCTCACACCCTCTTCCCACTCCCGGAGGAGCTCAGCAACCGCTACGGGGTTTGCCCAAAGGTCCTCTGGTCCCAGTGTCGTATTGATGTGTGTGCATGTAAAAGGTGTTGTGTTGTGTGTGTTTGTGTTTTGCATAGCGGGCAGTTTGGTGATGTGTGTTGTGTTGGATTGATTTTGTGTAGGTAGGAGTAGAGGAAAGGAGATTTCCCTGCCCTGAGTTGGGCGAGGGTTCTCCTGACCCCGCGAGGAAGATTTTCTTCCTCGTTGCTTATTGCTGGTGCTTTTGTTTGAAGTATTGGGTTTATTGGAGTGTTATTTATGTGGTTTGTCACTGTGTTTGTGTGGATTTGTTGTTTTAGTGCTTTGTAAGTTTTGTTGTGTATGTCTGTAGGTATGTTTGTTGTGTAGTTGTTGTTGTGAAATATTGTTTGCTTTTTGAGCCTGCTGGGTGCAGGTTGTTGTGTTAAATAATTAAGTGGGTTGTTTGTGTACATGGCCGCCAATTTTGCTTGTTTTGCGTGGAGTTGGATGTGTGTTGCTATTGGGAGGACGTTAGCCTCTGTGTGTATGATGTGTGTGTTTGTGTCTGTGGTGTGCCCTGTTGCGACCCTGAGAGCTGTGTTTTGTATTGTTTGTAGTTTGCTGATTTGTGTGTGTGATGTAGTGGGGCCCCAGACTGTGCTGGCATACTCGATTATTGGTCGAGTGATTGCCTTGTATGTGTGTATGAGTGTTTCTTTTGGTTTACCTTACGTTGTTGCTGTGAGTGCGTTTATGATTTTGAGTGTTTTGCGTGCTTTGCTGTGTGTGTTTGCGATGTGTGTGTTGAATGTAAGCTTGGGGTCGAATGTGAGCCCCAAGATTTTTGGGTTTTTGGTTGTAATGAGTGTTGTGTTGTTTATTTGTAGTGATAATTGTGTGTTGTACTCTGCAGGGTCTGGTGTGAATAGTGTGGATGTTGCTTTGCTTGCATTTAATGTTAGTTGGTTGTTGTCTGTCCATGCTTGTATTGCGTGTAGGTATGGTTGTATTTGTTGTTGAGCTATGTGGTGGTTTGGGTGTGATGCATATATTGTGATGTCGTCTGCATATGTTATGATGTGTACGTTTGGTGGTGGTGTTGGTATGTCTGCGGTGTAGATGTTGAATAATGTGGGTGATAGACAGGATCCTTGTGGGACTCCTGTTTTGATGAGTTTTTGTTTTGATGAAAACCCACCTATGGTAATCATTTGTGTCGTCAGATGGTAAGTCTTATTTACATGTAACGTTTCCGCGCCGTATTTTGTTACTAGTATTTGTATTATATTATAGGTTGACGCAGCAGTATATTAGTCCTATCTTAATTAAGAAAGACCTTCAAATGATTGGTGCCGCTCAAGTGAAAAATGAAAATATGACGGTATTTTTTTCTTTTTTTTCTATAAACTTTTTATCTAAATTAAAATATTGCCTAATGTTGACAAAACAAAAAAAACTTTTCGTCGTGTTTTTTTTTAAATTTTTTCCCATGCGAGCCGTTAGAAATGCCCATTAAAGGAACAACGGAGTTTTTTTCACCCACTTTTTATTAAATTTTTTATTTAATATTTTTTTATGTTTTTAATACGTTTTTAAAACATTTTGGTAACAAGAGAGTAGGAAATATAGTCACATTATTCTTTAATCATTCAGGCGTGTAACACAAAAATCAGTAGAAGCTCCGGAGGGAGCGCAAAAACCGGTGTTCCAAAATGCATCACAATTTCAATTTTAAGTCTTATTTCCAATTCGTGACTTGCGATGTGCGATTTTAAAACCACGTTCATATATTTCGATGTTTTTAAAGCGAAAAACTCGCTTTTTTGAACCACTATAAATTTGAATAAATAACGTCTTAATTTTTTTTTGCAGGTTTCCGTGCGTTACAAGGCTGGTGAGGTGATTGCCACGTATAAAATGGAGGATTTGTCCATGGAGTTGATGGTAAAACTTCCGACCAATCACCCTCTCGGACTCCCGGTGGTCGAAGCGGGGCGAATTATGGGCGTGGCCAAAGAGCAATGGCGCAAATGGATGCTGCAATTGACGGCTTTCCTGGCGTACCAGGTAGGGCAACTGACTTAAATTCGGCCAATCTTAATTTCGGCCACCAGCTCTTATTTTTGCGATGCTTAAAATTACGAAATGAACTACGAACGGCTATGTAGATCTTCATGTCATCTGTCCATTCATATGCAGGTCATTAGTTAGAGAAAGTTAGGTCTAAAGCATACATGGGCACGGGGGGGTTAAACCCCCCCAAATTCTGAGAAGGGGGGTTTAACCCCGCCACTCGGAAGTGGGGGGGGAGAAAAAGTTAACCCCCCCAATTTTGGGAAAATGAAGAAAAAAAAGTCTTTAAAATGACTTCTAACTGCCTCCAAACTTAAGTTTTGAGGTCAAAATGAATGTTTTAAGCAATAAAAAGCTCAAAAATGCTATAAAAAGGACTTCTTGACCTAAAATTAGCGTTTTTTACCTATTTTTCCTTCAAAATCTAAAAACGATATGGGAAAAATGCACTCCAGAAAAAAAACGATGTGGGTATTTTGCGTTTCTCGGATTTTAAACCCCCCCCCCTTAATTTGGGGTTTAACCCCCCCCCCACTCCGGACCAACTTGCCCATGTATGGTCTAAAGTTAGGAAATTTTCCTAACTTTACGCGCGAAAATAATAAGAGCCGGTGAATGACATTAAGGCCAGTCAAATTTAAGTCAGTTACCCTAAAATTTTGGGGCGGGATAATGGAAATTCGGAGTATATATTTGGTTGGTATTGTCGTTAATGTTGTTGTTGATAACCTGAAACTTATCTTCCTTATGCAGATTATGCAAAGGGCAGGCGCTAAGACAAGCCAGGAGGGGCGAAAATGTTTCACCCCTATGGTTAAGACTCTTCGTCCAACATTAATAACAATGTTGGCAACCTTTACCGCTAGAGTGTTCACTACATGCAGTGTTCACCCATTCCGAGGTCTTTGTCTAAAGGATTTTTTAAGTCGCGCCTAATATTGATCTTACTATTTAACGTCGTACATGGTCAGTATAGGTGTTCCTGCAAGGCCAGTGTTACAAACTCCACAAACAATAGAGCTGTATTTGTCCACTGGTTTGCTAGATGGAAAACTGCCATCTGTGGCCGACGTACAACAACAAACACTCTAGCCATGCCACGCTGGACACATTTCTATAAAAGAAAAGATCCAACAACCAGGTATAGGTGGTAGTGGAACCCGTAGGCCCGTTAGGTGCTGCCCGAAGGTCAGCGCAGTCCTGGTGGCTCAATGGCACATTGTCGTTAATCAACAACCAACGTCCCTGTAACCCTGGCGACTCCAGGTGATGGAGACGGGGAGAAGAATTCATTATAGCCTATGAGCAGTGGTTCAAAATGATGCTGCGGTTTTGTTGGCTTAGAAAGTGAATTTTCGGGCGGGTTATTGGGGATACAGGGCGCATACCCCCGGTGGGAAACTTAAATAATTGAGACAAGACTACCGAAATACTGGTCTCGTTTCCGCTGTGAAGATTTCCTGTAGTTTTTTGAGTAGTAAACGCGAAAATTTGCAATGTTATGGTGGTGGTGTTAATAAATGCGCAAAAATTTTATCCTCGAAAATACCAACAGTCGTTGTGTTGTCTCAGCCCAGATGACCATAGGGGTTTGTTTAGGACTGAAGTACCTTGAGGCTTAAATCAAAAATTTTCGTTTAATTCCTTCTCAAAATTGAAACGAAATAAGATTTCCGTTCTTTAATTTAAATTTAAATCTAGTTTAATTTAATTTAATCTAGTTTAATTTAATTTAATTTTAATTTAATCTAGATTAATTTAATGATGTTCCTATCCCAACAACAATATCATGCTCCGGAGCTCCGGCTATTTAAGGCGGAGGTAGCGCTGGAACTCTGCTCCTTAAATAAACGATTTTGATTTTATTTAAGCTGGAAATATTATTTAAGTTACTTTTAAAACTTTTTTATCGTTTTAAATAAGTTTAAAAAAAACTTTATTCACAAAAAATAATTTGAAGAAATAACCTGTACTATAACTTTTTCAATTATTTATAAAATTAGCACAAAAATAGAGTCGGAATTGGGGGTTGCTCCAGAGCTCCGCTTTGAAGCACTGAGGAACATCACCATAGGTGGACAGCCTCTCCGATTTTTAGGGCGGGTGACCCGACTTGACCCCCGAAATTTGGGAGGATGTCTCAAACATTTTTGGGGTTTACCTCAAATACCTCATTTTTACCGTTTTTAGTACTGGGACTCCCCAAATTTTAGGGGGGCTTCGACTATAATGGGGTTTTTTGGGGGGTATAATCCCCGCAAACCCCCCTGCCCACCTATCAGCATCCGTAAGTTTGAATGTCCTGACTATTGTTTTTTATAGAACGGTTCGTTATTGGACGGGCTGATGTTGTGGAAACGGAACGTGGACAAACACCTAGAAGGAGTGGAGGATTGCATGATTTGCATGATGGCCGTCCACAGCCGCAACTATCAACTGCCCAAGATCACCTGCAGACAGTGCAAGAAAAAATTTCACGGAGCATGTCTGGTCAGTTTGTGTGTTTGTTTGATTGATTAATTGTTATACAAGGATTAGTCAGAATTTAAATACTTTTTACCAAAAATACCAGGAATAAAATTTTTTTATTGTCCGACGATTGTCACTCCATTCCATTTTGAAAATGTCACCGGTTTTTTAAATCGTTTTGCACTTATTTTGTTTTTTCTCTAAATACTCAAGATCATCTGCAGACAGTGCAAGAATGATTTCCGCAGATCATGCGTGGTCAGTTTGTTTTTGTTCATATATTGCCTTTTTCTACTATTATTACCCCAATCATATTTAAATTAATACCAATTTTACTGGAGTGCAACATAAAATATTAAATAAATAATCATTTTTATAGTGTGCACAAAAATTTTATGCACTGATGAAAAACACTAAGCTTAAACTGTGGTCTTGATGGAAAGACTGTTTGGCGGCCAACTTCGACAACGGTCGGGTGGACCGGGTTAAAAAGTTTTATGAATAGCACTGATAGCTCAGACTTATCGCTATCTACTGAAATGGTCAAAAAAGCTGTTTATCTATGACATTATTGTCGTTTTCAGCCAATCAACTTTTCCATAAAGGTTAATCTGAACCGTCTGCTCGCTCCGCGCCTTTTCAACCCACCTTTTCTTATTTTCAGAGAAGATTTTCCGTTCTACCAGAGATTTTTTAATCTTTCAGTCGTGTTTATTAAAAAGAATTTTTTTTATGACGACATCCCTACGGTCAAAAAAAATTCCTTAAAATCGCAAAAACGGTGCATATTCAACAAACTAAAAAATTCAGGGAACGAAATTTTACTCAAATTTTTAGGTAACTCTCCACAAGACTTGTGCTAACATCATGCCAAACAAAACTTAGGATAAGTAGAGAAACTTGAACAAAACGTAGTGATAAGTCATTGATAAACAAGTTTTTTTGGCCATTTTAACTTACAGCCAAAAGACTGAGCTATGCGCAAAAATACCCCACGCGGCCCGTGCAAATTCTCCGCTCGATTGACGAAATAATAACAGCTTAAATTTCGTCTTTTTTCGCCAATGCACGGAATTTTTAATTTATTTTATTTTAGTTTTTTTATTGTAATTTATTTTATTTTAGTATAAATGGTTTAGCAGCAGTAACAACGCTTCTTGTCCACTGTGTAGAAATGCCTTTTAAACTGAATTTATTATATTGTTGATTAAGTTTGGAAATTGTGATAGCGATACTTGGTGAAAAGTTTAATTATTAACGTTGTTTTATATTTTATGAAACTGGCTGGTTATGCTGCCTAACTTATTATGTAATAATGAAATATATTAAATATTATGTATTATATGGAATTTTTTCTATTTCGTTTATTTTTCTACCTATGAATTAAACATAAGGGCTGTCAGATAAGAAAGCGACAAAACAAACAGCTGAGTTTTTCAAAAAAAAATTTTATAAAAATCAATGGATCACTTTTAAAAATAGTACAAAAACAGGGTGGAGCTCCGAAAATCGGGAAGTTTGTAAAAGCTGAGCTCCGTTTTTGGAGCTCCAACTTGGAGGACATTTAGTACCAAGGTCAATAATGAAAAACAAAACTCATTTTTC
>JASAMX010023518.1:0-22494 GCA_030248175.1 Microlaimidae sp. YZB2_3 | reverse complement strand
TATACTTTTACTTAAAAAATAGCTCTTACTTTTACTTTACCCAAATAAAATTTTGACCGCTACTTTTATTTTTACTTTACTTAAATTACTTTCACTCTTACTTTACTTAAATTAAATTAAAATATTAATTTAAGGTTCAAAAGAATCGAAATAACATAAATTTTTGTTCGCTCAAAAAAAAACTTTGTGTATTAAAAAAATAAGTTTTTCTACTTACACAAGTGCTTAAATTCTAAAATGTGACTATTAATTACCTAAAACAAATAATTTACAGTAAAAAATTAGAATTTTTGAAAAAAAACGACCAAAATTACAAAATATGGTATATTTTTAGCCTGCCCCGGGCCCGGCTCCGGCCGGGGCGAATCAAAATTTCCCTACCCCGGCCCCGGCATCAGCAATAATTCTGCCACGGTCGATCCAAACGTATGTGGTCTTATTGCATGTTAAATTAAGCCTTCACTACTGCGTATTTACCAATATAATAATAATAAATAAATATTTTCACAAGCTTGATTTCCATGTTTTATTGAAATCAATGTTAATGCAAAGTTCTAAAGCAGGTTAACAAGTTGTGAATATTTCAACCCACAATAACGTTCTTTCTAGTGAAATATTGGATTGTAGGAACATATTTTCACTGAAAGATAGAGCACAAAAACTTAAAATAAACATTTTTTGTTTATAATATTGACGAAAAAACTATAAATAATAAAATAAATTAAATTTTTTACCTGTGACCAGGATCCCATCTTCCATTTGGGACAAGGGGCCAGACTGCACGGTTTCCTGAGAATCTTCTCCTCTTTCGGACAGCGCGCATCGTCCACTTTTGCGCCTCTGCTGCTGGTGCACTCCGCTGTCCTCGTGGCTACACCGTCATTACCGCAAGTTATAGAACACTAAAATGCCAATAATTAACACAGTATAACAAATAATTTTAGCCCGGTAAGAAAGGTTCTGGAAACTATCTCCGATAGATTCTAAAGGAAAATAGGATAGAGGACTGACTCAGCCAAAACCGAAAAAAGTCAAACATGTTTTAGATATTACATTTTTTACCGGTAAATGTAGGAGTCCGATTGGGAGGAGTTGTACCGTTTATTAATAGATTCATGAACTATTATTTAGTTTATGGTCTGGTTCACTCAATTTTTGTATGATAAACTTTGTCTTTCGTATTTTTTTTTGTTCAAAAATAGTTTTTTTTATATGGGTATATTTTGGCGTTTGGCGTCCGTTTTTATCCCGCCTTTTTTTACTAATAACATTATGCAAAATACTCTTTGAGACCACTTTCTACATTAGAATTTCCGTTGTAATCCTTTATTACAAATTTACTTTTGTACTCAATTGCAAATAAATAATTAAAATAACATTTTACGCTTATACCATTTATGATTGAGTTTTAATTCAAAATCTAAAGCTAAAGTCTTCCAGGCTGAAATCAAGGACGTAACCGCTCTCCGCCAGGAAGAAATTAACAATAAATCGGTTAGCGAGAAAAGTTTTAAAAAAAAGCTTTCAGCGGTTATGTAACCAATTATTATTTAGTTGCGTCATGTGTTTCTCTGCACGTGATATTTTCTCAAAAAGCGAGTGGTTACTTTACCACTCATCTATTTTCACCCTGATAGAATTTATCTTTAATCTAAAAACATCCATACCTGTGTCCAATGGCCGAATTTCCAGTAGACGCAGTGGTGTTCATTGCAGCGCCTTCTGTCTTCTTTGGTTTCAGAATCGCATAGTTTCTCGTTCAGCTCCCTACGGGCTGTGTCTTGGCAAGAAGCGTGTCTGCGCTGAACCCCACCGTCACAGGAGTGCGAGCACTAAAAATATAACGATTCACAGAAATCGCAAAAAATTTTATAATTATTGACCTCTAAAGTTTTTTGGTTTTCAATAATTGCATTTTAGAACTGCCAAACGGTCATTTGCATATAATTTAAGTATTGTTTTGAGTTTGCCTAAAGAATTTCATATAAAAAATAAAACAAAAATTTTATTTCTAAAATTATTTAAATAACTTTCTGTTAAATTAAATTTGCGAAATAGTATTTATTACCGTTGACCATTGTCCGTAGACCCAACGAGGACAGGACAATGTGTTGCATTCTTTTTCTAGAGATTCCTGAGGTAAGTTTAGGCAATTTCTGTCCTCCATTTCCTGGTTGTGTTTGTCAACGCAAATTGCTCCTCTTCTCATCACGCTTCCACCACATGTAACTGGGCACTGAAATGTACCATATTTTTATACTCATATAAATAACATTAAAAAGCCACTCCCCGAAAAAATATGATAAAAAATAATATTAATATAAGACAATCAAAATAATTGTTATTGGATTTGGAACTTAATTACAATATAATTAAAATCATATTTTATTAAAAGTGTTTCATTTTTCCTTTTTAAATATTTCGTCATAATCACAGAGTTTAGATACTTTTTGTTGTAAAATAGTTTAAAATTAATGTAAGGTCCAGCACTACGAAGCCAAAAAAGCGAGTTTTTTGACAAAAAGCAAGGCGAAACAATAAAGAGTTTTAGGGGTTTTTTTTGTGACAAAAGATTTGTAATCTCTAGCATCAGAACCTCATCTACTAAAGTGTTCGACTATACATCGCCATCCTTGAGCTTGTTTCTACTCGATTTTGTTGCATTTGTTGGGCGACCTCTTTTTAAAATGTCAAAAACAAGCACTAAATTGTGGCTTCTAAAGAGTTCGGGCATCTTCCTTTACCTCTGTCCATCCAGTGTAGCGCCACTGGCGGCCGGCGCAGTCGATATGGCAGGCCACCCTCTCCGCTGGTCTGCGCAGATGGGCGCAATGGGAATCTGGGATTTTGACCTGGCGCTCCTCGGCGGTGTAGAACTGAACGCAGGTAGAGCGCCGAGTCTGCTCACCCTGTCCGCACGTCACTGAGCACTGGGAACTTGGTTCCGTTTCCCACCTGAAACAGAAACACGGCAAATATTCTAATAACTTAAAAATAAACAAAAAATTTCATGTAGAAGCTCAGACACATGTGCTGTTGTAACTGGGGCTTGTACTTATGTTGCAATAAACCTTTATTATTTTCAGTCTACAAAAAAAATTATGGATTGTCACTATTACTGCAAAATAAATATAAATTAATATTATGATTCGCCTGGATTTTAATTAAAAAGTAGGAATTTTACAAAAATATATGAAATAACTTAAAATAATATCATCCCCTTGTTTAAATTGATAAATAAATATAGACTGTTCTTGAATTTGAAAAATTTCGTTCCTTTGATTAAATCTTATCAAAACTTAGCAACCTACTTAATTTCACAGTGATCGTTGCAGGACCTTGTTTCCACGGAAGGCTTAGTGAGTATGTGAGAACATTTGCGATCATCTGTGGGATTTTCATGGGAAGAATCAACACATCTAACTACTTGAGACTGTTGCCCTAAAATTCATGGAAACAACTACAAAAAGTTTTTTTCAGAAAAAAAAACTAGTAAGTAACTAAATGTCTGCATTTAATGTGAAATTATTAAAGACTTGTTTAAAATTTGTTAAAGCAGTTAATTTTGACAGAGTAAGCAATCGATATCCTAATTATAAAAATGAAAAGGATTTCTAAAAAGAGATAAATTACAAAATTAATGTTTACCTTTACAAAGTTTAGTGCATGTGGTGTATTCGCTTGTTGCAACCCAGTAGTGATCTCTGCGTGGGGCGGAATACTGTGGCGCCATCGCAGTGTCGGACATCAGATACTCATAGTAAATATTTGGAGAATAAATACCACCCACTGACAAAACCTAAAAAGCACTAACTTATTGAATGATCCGGTATTCAGCACGAGGCGGTGTTGAATTTTGGCAAATTAAATTTTGTAATTATACGGTAATGTGTGGTTTTATAGTTATTATTGTGCTAGATGCCGTATATACTTAAATGCCTTTTCGTAATTGCGATTGCCTTTAACTATAACATTGATTGGAGCCGATTACAGTAATTTAGCAGGGAGCTTGAAACCGCCAAAAATTTTAGGAACTTAAACCAAAAGTATAAAAGCAATTTTTAACTAGACTTAGGTATAGGTTTTAGTACTTTCAAACTTTCAGCTTCAAGTTACCCATTACCAGTTGCAAATTTTTCATTTTCGGCTTCAAGTTCCTCGGTTTTAAAAAATCTCAATCAATAACAAAAGCTTACATGCAGAAACAAGTCTTCTTTGGTTGGCGCAGAGCTGTTAATTCGTTCCACGGCGGTATCCGTTCCGCTGTACTCGAGCACAGTCCCTCGGACTGGAATGAACTTCCGAAAAACACTCACTTGAAAACCACCATTGAGAATCCACTCTTCGTTACGATTTTTTAATGCTAAATTAAATTATTAAAGTGAAAAACAAAATTATTGTTTATTTACCCATTATTTATTTGTTTTTTTAATGAAAAATATATAAAATTGAAACATATAAACAAACCTAATAGGGCTTAAACCTATCATCTCCTCCTGCCCCACTATCTTAACAAAAAGATGTACTGGCGTTTACATATAACTTGCGCTGAATTTACTATAAACCTGTGTTTATAAGGCGCCTAATGCCTGAAACATCAAACTAGATTTTTTAGACCTCATCCATGGCCATCCAGATAATAATTTTAACCTTTAAATTTGCTGACCAATCAAGGATCTTATCAAATGTCCACCATTCATTCACAACAATTCAACCATCAAGTTTAAAAACTCAACATAGTGTAACAATATATCGCTATCATAACACTACAACCTGACGATTACACTATAACCAAGATATATATTTTTACAAATAAAAGCTTTTTGGCCCTAAATATGACGTAAAGAAACCGCACGGCGAATAAGCCTGATTTTTATAAGAGAAAAAAAACAACTTTAAAATTAGCAATTTTTTTAACTTTTTGACAGTAAAATGAGAAATAAGGAACATCTTTAATTTTCAGTCTGAGTGCCAAAAATGCATAAGAGTAGATAATCCCCAAATACGTGTTACAGTTGTTCTAATTATTATATAATGAAAAACCCACAAGCTGGATTTTTTATCAGGTAAATAATTTACTATGACTTGTGAAATACTTTACAATGTTGAATAATCTACATAAGAGGATTTCTACATAATACTGTCGAATATTCCACGGTTTTTGTTAAAGTTATACATGTGGATTATTCCGCATATTAACAAATCATTTGCAAACAAAAAAAATTCAAGCGGAAAAATATTCACCAGCTGGAATAATCTACAGTTGTTGAATAATCTACATTTACGTTTTTTTTGTATAATGCTGGTAAATAATATGCACGTTTGAATAATCGACAGTATTATGTAAAAATACTTACATATAGTTTATTCAACAAACTATTTTCATGTAGCTTACTAAAGCTACTTTCATGTAGCTTATTCTACAAGCTGTAGATTAATCCACGGGTCTTATTTTCCAAAGAATTACCTAAATAATTATCATCGTCGTTCCTATTATTCCACGCCTTTTGCCTGATATCAATATTAGCAGAGCCAGCCGGAACTTTCACCACGTAGTTGTAACCTAATAACGCAATAATATATATAATTCAAAGTTAAATTCTAGGTTATGATAATATTTCTAAATGTCTTGCGCTGTTATAATTACAGAAAATTCTTTGATCTCAAACACAATAAAAACAAAATTAAAAAATATATATAATACCAAATTGTTGGCGCTCTTCCAGCCTTCCGGTCATTTTCTTGCAGGTGGATCCCTCTCCGCCGCAAACTCCGCACTCGTCACGGACCATTTTGGAGCCCAGCCTCCTATCGCACCCCGCTTGCTATAAAATATTTAATCACCATTTCCACTGTTTTTGGAATTGCATGTCGATTTATTTAGACACAAGTTCTGATTGAATTAAACATATATTGTTTACTATAAATACTGGGATATTGTGTTGTTTTATTTTGTTTTAGACTCAGTAGCAAAAAAGATAAAGTTGACAGTCTATAGTTGACAGTTTCTAAGGAAAAACTTCTAAGTTTGTAGTGTTCTAAAAAAATTTCAGGCTTGCAGTCAACTTAAAACGCTAAAGCAATGTTGCAGTGACGGCAGATGTAGTTGTAGAGTTCCAGTCGCGGTAGAAACACTTTATATTGATATTAAATGGAAATAGAATGTACAATAGTATTTATTTAGCCAGTACCAGTACTATACTACTTTCGTTTTACTACTTAAGCAAAATATACTTATTTTTTGATTAAAAAACATCAAACATAAAGCCGATAAATCACATTGGATCACAAAATTCTTTTCTTACAAAAGGATTAGCTATTTTCAAGCGGAAGTCCAAAGTTCGAGGGTTGTTCCGGAGCTCCAAAAAACGGAGCTCCGCTCAAGAGCCCGGAGTTCCGGGGAGCATCACTAGTTTAGATACATAGCGTATGACTTACATGACATTCACCATCAATGCAGATGTCGTCATCAAACTGACCACAGGGTGTACCATCCTTCACTTTGTCTTTGAGCAAATAAAAAGCTGACGAATTAACAACTTGACAGTAAAGCTTACACCTTTCAGATTTACTAACTAAAAACCAAAATAAATAAAATATACACTAAAATTTCTATGACAATTTACACAGTAACAATTGTTTTATGCTAAATTGATTCTAACTCAATCCGTGATCACTTTTCCCCCTTTTTCACGGTGAACATTAGTGGCACGGTGTTGGTATCTTTTTTATGACCATGTGGCGTGTAAAATAAAACGTGGTTAACATTACATACTACCAAGGTCATATCGTGGTGAGACTAAAAAACAATAATTTTACACACCACATTGGTCAGTGGAAGATGTCACCACCCTGGCATGAATTTATTACGGTGGTAACTGAGGAAAAAAGATCTTGAAAACAGGTCAATAGTGAGAGGTAATAAAAGCGAATAAAAAACCAAGGTTGCAAAATAATTTTTCACTTCCATCATAATTGATATAGAGCTTAAATATTCAGTATGTATGACATTTTTTAAATACTAAATATAACTACTATAAAAAGCTTTAAAATTTTCCTGCGTTTTAAAGCATTTTTTAATTCCTTGTTTGCGGTGCTTGCAATATTTTCCATTTTATAAAAATTATTTATAATTTATTTGTTGTTTTCTTTTGTTTTCCCTTTTCTTTTCCTGTTTTTCTTTGGCGTTTTTGTTTTTTTGTTTTTTTGTTTTTTTTTTTTGTTTTTTCTTTTTTTTTTTTTTTCTTTTTTCTTTTTCTTTTTTTTTTTTTTTTTTTTTTTTTTTTTTTTTTCTTTTCCCCTCTGTTTTGGGGGCGGGCGGTCTGTTTTGATTGTATGTATAAAAAAACCGTTATATTAAACTTACTTCCACTATATTTTGGTTTCCATTTTACATTCTCAATGCCATGTATACCCACATGCTTATTGTCAAATTCAGCGCATTGCAATTCACGAAAGTCAGGCGTGTCCCAAGGACATTCCTTAATAATTCAGACAAAAATGAATAACTGTAAATATTTTTTAATAGTTTTATTACTTATTTTAAAAATTACGATTATAGTAAGCTTTAATTTTATTTTGTTGTTCTGTTTTGTTTGCTTTTTTTCACTCCTTTTAGAATCACAATTTGTAATTAAAATTTTATAAATGTCCTTTTGAATTAAAACTAATATAAATTTTCCTCTAAAAAATCAACTAATATGCATTTGTTTTTTACACCGAGTACAGTGTAGTTGCTATTATTAAAAGAAAACAGACATGAAAACAGAAGCGAAGGGCATAAAAGATTTTGAGTGTCAATAATTTACATGGATGTATTCTTTTTATAGTGTAAATACCACAAAAAACATTGACAAAGGCTAATAAATTTATGCCACAACAACAAACAAAAATTCACACGCCATTTTCTATCTACATTTAAAGCATTTAAAATTAAACAATATATTCTCTCAACAATCACCTTTTCCCTAAAGATTTATGATGATGATATTTAACATTTTAGTTTTTTTAATTTTACAGTTGGTTTTACTCAATTTTTCAGTAGTTTTAGAATGAAAAAATAAAAAATAACGCCTACAACTTACATTACAACTAAAATGTTAATATAATTGAAGAAAACCCCTCAGAACATATGCTAGCAACACCTATTAAACTAAAACTAACCATAATCAGTGGGGAAGATCGTAAAAACAATTCTGGGTTTGACATTAAAAAGCTTCTACAAACCCTGCAAGCAGAATATCCTAATGCTTTTTTTAAAGCCATAAAAACGAAACATTATGTTCCTGAACATAAAAAAATCTATAAGGAAATGTTTTTTCAGTCTTTTTATAAAGCAAAAAATTTTAAGTTACCTTCGAATATTAACAAAATTTTTTTAAAAAAATATTTTTTACGTTAAAAATTTATTTGAATTCTTCTTTTACATTAATATATTTTTAATGTAAATTTGTATGCGTTGTTTTGTCAAGAAGATTGAGTTATTTTCTTTAAAAAGTTAGATTTCCAATTTTTTATATTCTTCGGGTATAAACTTTTTTCAAGAGATATTAACACCTCGCTTAGATAATAAAATAAACCCGTACTACGCAAAAAATAGACATCAAAAAACCAAAACGTGTGTTTATTTTTTATATTTTGGATGAGTTTTTTTTATTGTTTGGTTATCAAAGATATAATAAGAAAAACTCTAAAGCACGAAAAAAACCATTTTTATTTAATTTTAAAATTATTTACATAAAAATATAAAACTTTTGGAATGAGATAACAATAAAGTTCAAATTAATACCTGGGTATTACACGGTTTGTATCTTTCTCTTTTTCCAAGACAATAACGGCCTCCATTTCTGGGTCTAAAATTAAAGACACAAGGTTTTTAATATTGTCAAAGTCAAAGTTTATTTCTAGAAAACCAAGCAAACACGATGGTTAAAACCCTTCCATTTAAGCTGAAGTTTTTTAGAGTTAAATATCTTCACAGAGTTATGACGTTATGGAATAACTTTTACCCAATTAGCGCTTAGGAAAAAATGGAGATCTCTCATTTATTGGAGATCAATTTTTTCCAAGCACTAATTGGCTAAAACAGCTACTCCCACAACCATTTCCACAGAGCAAGACATATATGACGAGATCACGAATACTATCACATTTTGAGGGTCCTTAAAATTCTGAACTAAATATTTTTAAAATCACAACAGCAAACCGAAAACGGTCGCAACACATCACAAGTAAACAAAACAAGGTTTAATAGAAGTGAACCAAAGGCTTATTAAAAATAAGTACTAAAAGGGCCGCTATGTACCTAATCTGTTTTTAAAAAATTTCAGCAAATTATTCAGCTGAAACTTGTTCATTTGATAAGGAATTCCATTTTTAAACAACCCAATTGCTGAACAAGAATTTTCTAACGTTTATTCTGTTTTTTTGCACTTTAATTTAAAAACATGTACTCTTGTAGAATTAAGATTAAAGTATAAAAATTATTAGGATTTATATTGTAGTCTATTGGCAAAAACCCAAACCATTATGAAACCAAATTTCCACTGATGCATTGTAAATAGATTTTTATGGATTTTGAAATGATATCTTTTTAAAGAAAATACTATTGAATTAAATTTGTTCAATTATATTTTTGTTGAAGTGTAAAAATTGGTTCCAAATTACACCATTTTGTTTCATATTTGTTTGGTGATTTACAAAAAATACTCTTGATGTAAAAAAATTCCCGGAGCGTGTTTGATTCCTTCGAGATTCTCGGGTAGTCAAATTAATGCGTGTGAGCGTGTACGCATGTGTTTGTATTCTATTATTAACCCTTTGAGATTCATTCCGCTGCATATCTGCGGAAGGGATTTCGCCTCAGTGCTGCACTGTGTTAAGCGTGGCTGCGATCGCGTCCCGGTGGCGGAGTTTAACACAGAGCAGCACTGACGCTGAACTTCTTCTGCGGATATCCAGCGCTTTTTAGACAAAATAATTTTAATGGTTAAACCGACAGCGATAGATTTTAAACCCTTTCTGATCCTGTCTGGTAAATCGTATGACTTCTTAAACACTTGTGTGAAGCACCTCCGTTGTTGCAATGTTGATAAACGAGAAGGGGCCGTACCCAAAAACAGTCAATAGACAAAGCTTATGTGGTTTTAGGCCTGGTTCCTACTTTTTTGCGAGTCCAAAGGTCAAAAACCGCGATTATGGTTGTTTTAAAGGCGTTATTTTGGATTTTGCTTTATTTTTGGAGTTTGGCCTTAAGAGAAAGTATATAATTTTTTTTAAATTAAAAAAATGCTCCTAGATTCCCCAAAATCAAACTTTTTGATTTTGTCTCTTGGAAACTTTGAACGAAGTATATACCAGGATTTAGTTGTGACGACTTTTCACCAAAATTTAATGCACGTTTTTTTCCTAATAAAACCGAAAAGATTGAATGTGCGATAACATTTTCTAAAAAAACTTTAAGAATCTTACAATCTTATCATCTTGGAAAGCTTTTTAATAAGTTAATATAATTAAACACAGTTCAAAATTTACACACAAATGAATACCATAAAAGTTATTTTATAATAGTTATACAGTACGTTCTTTTTTTATTTTGGTTATTAGCAAAAAATTTTTTTTCCAACCCACTTGTAAACATTCCCTCTCAGATTGTGGTAAACATTGACGGTTTCTGCTAATTCAAGTGTTCTACGCACCCAATCCGCTCAAGTCAATCAAATTCACGGGGCGGCAAAGTCAAAACTGACACAAACAGCCGATTTACCGACAAGATAAATGGGTGGTAATTGATCAAGCGATCAGATTTTCACCCCTGCGGACAACAAAAAAAATTAGTTTTTGGCATAAAATTTAAAAAAAAAACTATGTCAATATTGCGCTTTTTAAAATATATTTTTGAATTCAGGCGACTTCCCGTTGGGTGGTTTTGAGTTGGAAAAACTCAAAAACCCCAAAGCAACCCCAACTGTCGTACGAATATATTTTCAAAAATGGAAAATTAAAACTATTTAATCGAAAATAAATAAAGGCTATACAAATTTAGTAACTTTAGTGATACAATAGAACAACAAATAGCTATATAACTGAAATTATTTTTTAAAATTTCTCAATGTTTTCATAGATGAACAAGGGGGGTAGGGTGGGGGTGGGGTCCACACCCCCTAGCCTCCAAATTTTGCGGGTCAAAGGCCCCCCCCCCCCTAGATGGGGGGGGTGTTGCTGGGTGCTCTTTGGGTGCGCGGGGGTGGCCGTTGGTTTTGGGGGAAAAAATCCCCCCCCAGTGACCGTGTTCATCTATGAATGTTTTCCTCCTCTATCTTTCCTTAATCCTCAATTTTTTATCTAAAATAATTTTTAATTTATTATAGCAATCGATGCATCAATGTGAACTATATGCCGTTGTTTATTTTCATAGTCTAATCGTACAACATTATTTTTGCATAATTCATCTCGCACTTTGTTTAGTTGTAATATATTCTTTAATTGTCACAGCTCACAGCTTCATTAATATATGAAATATTTGAAACATTATTGAAATTAAAAATTAAACAATATTATAAATAAAACCATATCATATTACCGTGTAAAACGAAATAATTACACAAAACTTAAATACTCAATAATTTTTATAGCTAATTTTAATTTTACAATTTTGTTTCAAATTTTTTAACTTCATTTAATGTTGTTTTTCTCAAAACTATAAACTCATACGTAGGTTTTTATAAACATTTTTTAAAATGGTTGAAACATAAATTTCTTTCAGTCTTAATGAACATAAAAAGTTTTTAAAAACAATCTAAAATTCCACCTCCCTAAATAATAGCGAACATTTTTGTCATAAAAATACATTTTCAAAGAACGTTTTTCTTAATATACAAAAAATCATTAAAGAAACAAAGTAATCCTATTAATCTATTTTCTTTAGAAAATCATTATCATTTATTTTCTAACAGGAACACCCAAACTTTAAAACTCCATTAGCTATAAAAAAGATGTAAACGCAGCTTGTAATTTGTATATTAATTACAACATAAAAACTAACTAAACTAACTAAAACTAAAACAAGACAATACTTTAATCTGTGTTGCATCGCAAATGAGTTATTTATTAATCGCAATAATAAAAACGCATATTCCAACGTTTCTCATTTCTTTTTTAATTAGTCGTTGAATAAATTTTAGTTACAATATTCTGATATCATCAAAAATATAATATATTATTATAATTATGTTATAGGATAAACCACAATAACCGTACTATAAATTAAGTAGTTAACTTTCTCTCTTTAAATTGTTTGAGCATCGCCTTTCTCAGCGTTTATGAGTGCTTTTTAGCTTTAAAACTTAGAACAAACTTAATTGTGCTGTGTGTTTCACGAGACAGTGCATTTGCCTTGAAATACCAAAAAATATATACAATATAACTATTAGACGTCGTGCAGTGGCAACATTTCTACAGAAATGGCAATATTATAGTGCACGAAAATTACGCAAGGATTTAACGAATGGCAGAAATTTTTTAAAATTGTAGTACGAAGCAGCATATTTTATTTTCATGATACTACATAATATAGATATAGATGTTGTATATTTTTAGTATTACTGTTTTTGTAAACACAAAAAGCATGTAGGTCGATGCCAATTTGCACATATATAAATTCGAAAATTACAGTTGTAAAATATGCTTATTTGCTATAAACAGTGCCCCCACATTCTCCCTTTATTTATGTTATATAAGTTTGTAAACGTACTTTGGATTATCGCACTCCCGTTGGGCCTTCTTCACCCCTCCGCCGCAGGTGCGGGAGCAGTCGCCGAATTCCCGCCACTCGCCCCAGTTCCCGTCCACGGGGGCCATGTGTTCCGGAGGGATTCCCACGCACTCCCCGCGATAGCACCACTAAAAATTTGCATATGCGTGAAAAGTGTCGGATGGTGTCACGCTATTTGAAATGGACTTACAAAAGACTTTAAGGCTGAAGGTTGCGTCCATTTTAAAAATCAACTTATCTTTAATATCGGAAAAATAACGTTTTAAAATAATATACGTCAATTGAATTCATTTTTAGAGTCAGTACTGCACGACATATTTGAAATATTTTCAAAACAACTGCCGAATAATTCGATTTTTTGATTGTTTTTGGAGTTTTTCTTAAAAATGTATAAAAAAGGCAGCTTTTTACAGAGCCTGAAAAAACGCTCTTGCGCGTTTTTTGATATATATATATCGCCTAATTACTCGATATCTTAACTATTAGAGCCTAAAATAACAATTGCTAAAACCTATACCTAAACCTAAGCGAAACCTAAAAAAGGCTCAAAAATTTTTTGACGTCTTTAAAGCCCGGTTCACACTGAGGTGGCAATGCCACCGCCAGGTGGCATTGCCACCGCTGTTGTGTCCAACGTTAAACATAGGACGTGTTCACACTGAGGTGGCAATGCCACCGCTGTTGTGTTCGATCCACAACTCCATCCCCGGTGGCGGCTCTGTCAAGAAAAAAAACGCGTAGGAACGCGCGCATTGTTAAAAAAAATCAATGAAAAATATTACGGTTTTAACAAAAAAACGCGAGAAAACGCGTGTGCATTGCATAAAAAAATGAAAAAAAATACTGTGATTTTATTGCAAAACTTAATTTTTTTTGAAAAAACAAATGATTTTTTGAAAAATGAGAAAACAATTAAGAAAACTTTAGTTTACAAAAAAATTTTGACAAAATAATATAGAATAGCTCTTCAGTTATTTATAAAATTAGTACAAAAAAGGCGGAATTTCAGAGCTCCGGGGGTTGCTCCGGTGCTCCTAAAAGCGAAGCTCTGCTCCGGAGCTTAAAGCTCCGGGGAACATCACTAGATTCGACCATCTTCTGCAAGTTTTTTAAAATTGTTTTTTTTTCGAAGTGCAAGCAATAGAAGAATATTAATCAATATCTTCAATGTATTTAGAATCATAAACTAAAAAAGTGCAAATTTTCGTAACTCTACACACGAACGAAATCCCAGCATTGCGTCTCCAGCGGTGGCAATGCCACCCCAGTGTGAACCTAGCGGTGGGAATGCCACCGGTGGCATTCCCACCGGTGGCGGTGGCATTGCCACCTCAGTGTGAACCGGGCTATTAAGTTTCCTACTTGCGGCTCTAAAAACCCCGCACCTAACTATATAGTTTTTATTAATCGAACAAATGTTAAAATCCTTGTTTTTTTTTACAAAAATAGCCTGTTTTTATCATTGAGTTATTTCATATCATATATATCAAAAAATGCGCCAGAGCGTGTCATTTTTTCATTAGTAAAAAACCATTATGCCCTTTTCGTTGTATATTTTGAAAAAACAAACGTCAAAACCTGTAAAAAAAACTCTAATTCTTCGAAAGTTTCTAAAATACTCGAAATATCCCAAAAAGTGGAAACTGCTGCCAAAACTAAAAACAATGCTGAAAGCACGTTTTATTGGTTTTTTGGCTCGTTTTAGCTCGTTTTATGAACATTCGATTGACTACAAAAATAAAAATACGATGATTTTCAAAATTGAGGCGACTTCCGTTTAAACTACTCTCTAATTAACAAAAACTCAGTTTTAAATAAGAGGGTGGTTTCGATATAGTAAGAGTATAAGTTTTCGATTTGGAATAAAAGTTTTTTGCTTGTCAAGTGCTGTTTTCGTTTAATGTGGACTTACTCTTAAAAAGAGCGCTGAACACCGTTAAAATGCTTACTATAAAATAAAAAAATGCAGGGTATTGTAGAAAGTTTTATAAATTTGCAAGAAAACGTTCCTTTAATTTGAATTTTTTAGTTTTTAAACAATATATTTTACCATTATTGCTAAGGTCAATGTTAACTGAATTCTGCGGCAAAAAACGTAATAAATAGCTCTACAGATTTGGCCAACTGTTTAAAATTGATTTGTTGTTAAACATACAACTGTCAGTTTTAAAAAAAGCATCCGTAGCAAAAAATTAGCTTCAAAAAAAGATAATCAGTATATTTTTTTATTTCTGTAAAAAATTAAACATTTGAACAATTTTTTGTTATTTTAAAAGACTACAAAACCTTTGAAACATAATTTAATGTGAAATCTTGACATAATCATTTACAACTAGTGCTTTAATATATTTTTGTTATTCGCAAAAATATACTTTTAAAAAAAGGCTTAGTTTACGTTAAAATTTTAAAGAAAACAATTCATTTATTCCCTATTTACACAGATTAACTTAATTAATCTTGATTTTTTTTTCAAAAAAAACTTCTAGTATCATTAATTTTCGAGCTAAATATCTGAATATTTGAAAATGCAAAATAAATTTTATAAAACAAATAAACATAAATTTTTTAAATGGATACATTAATAACAAAACAAAACATCACGGTTATGTTAAATATTTCAGCATTTAAACAGCAGCAAGTATTTCACGGCTATGTTAAATGTTAACTTACCATTAAATAATCTTAACCAAAATCGATTTTAAACGTATAAAAAAACAAAATTTAAACAAAAATACAAGCGTTGATTACAAAATGCATACATATACAATAGATTTCTTTCATTAAAAACCAATTCAAATAAAATAATCTTATATTAGCGATGATTTTTTAAGTTTTCATTAAAAACCGGTAAAAAGATGTGTGTTTTTTAAAAGCGAAAATTAAACCACGCCTACATTCTCAGCTAAGAGTATTTTATTTGAATTGGTTTTTAGTGAAAGAAAATCTATTGTATATGTATGCATTTTGTAATCAACGTTTGTATTTTTGTTTAATTTTTGTTTTTTTATACGTTTAAAATCAATTTTGGTTAAGATTATTTAATGGTAAGTTAACATTTAACATAGCCAGTGAAAAGTTACTTGCTGCTGTTTAAATGCTGAAATATTTAACATAACCGTGATGTTTTGTTTTTTATTTTATTAATGTATCCATTTAAAAAATTTATGTTTATTTGTTTTATAAAATTTATTTTGCGTTTTCAAATATTCAGATATTTAGCTCGAAAATTAATGATACTAGAAGTTTTTTTTGAAAAAAAATCAAGATTAATTAAGTTAATCTGTGTTAAATCAGGGAATAAATGAATTGTTTTCTTTAAAATTTTAACGTGGAGACTAAGCCTTTTTTAAAAGTATATTTTTGCGAGAATAACAAAAATATATTAAAGCGCTCATTTGTAAATGGTATGGGAAGATATCACATTAAATTATGTTTCAAAGGTTTTGTAGTCTTTTTAAATAACAAAAAATTGTTCGAATGTTTAATTTTTTACAGAAATAAAAAAATATACTGATTATCTTTTTTTGAAGCTAATTTTTTGCTACGGATGCTTTTTTTAAAACGGACAGTTGTATGTTTAACAACAAATCGTAATTTTAAACAGTTGGCCAAATCTGTAGAGCTACCTTTATTTACGTTTTTAGCCGCCAGAATTCAGTTTAATTTGACCTTAGCATTAAGATGGTAAAATATATTGTTTAAAAACTCAAAAAATTCAAATTAAAGGAACGTTTTCTTGCAAATTTATAAAAGTTTCTACAATACCCTGCATTTTTTTTATTTTATAGTAAGCATTTTAACGGTGTTCAGCGCTCTTTATAGAGTAAGTCCACATTAAATGAAAACAGCACTTGACAAGCAAAAAAAACTTTGATCCAAATCGAAAACTTATACTCTTACTATATCGAAACCACCCTCTTATTAAACCTGAGCTTTTGTTAATTAGAGAGTAGTTTAAACGGAAGTCGCCTCGAATTTGAAAATCATCGTATTTTTATTTTTGTAGTCAATCGAATGTTCATAAAACGAGCTAAAACGAGCCAAAAAAACCAATAAAACGTGCTTTCAGCATTGTTTTTAGTTTTGGCAGCAGTTTCCACTTTTTGGGATGTTTCGAGTATTTTAGAATCTTCCGAAGAATTAGAGTTTTTTTTACAGGTTTTGACGTTTGTTTTTTCAAAATATACAACGAAAAGGGCATAATGATTTTTTACTAATGAAAAAATGACACGCTCTGGCGCGTTTTTGATATATATGATATGAAATAACTCAATGATAAAAACAGGCTATTTTTGTAAAAAAAAACAAGGGGTTTAACATTGTTCGATTAATAAAAACTATATAGTTAGGTGCGGGGTTTTTTAGAGCCGCAAGTAGGAAACTTAATAGCCCGGTTCACACTAGAGGTGGCAATGCCACCCCCACCAGGTGGGAATGCGTGGTTCCCTAGGTCCCTGGGGTGGCATTGCAACCGCTGGAGAAGCAATGCCGGGATTTCGTTCGTGTGTAGAGTTAAGAAAATTTGCACTTTTTTAGTTTATGATTCTAAATACATTGAAGATATTGATTAATATTCTTCTATTGCTTGCACTTCGAAAAAAAAAAGTTTAAAAAACTGGCAATAAATGGTGGATACTAGTGATGTTCCCCGGAGCTCCGAGCTCCGGAGCAGAGCTTCGCTTTTAGGAGCTCTGGAGCAACCCCTAGAGCTCCGGAATTCCAGCCTTTTTTGTAGTACTTTTATCAACAACTGAAAAGCTATTCTATATTATTTTGTCAAAATTTTTTTGAAAACTAAAGTTTTCTTAATTGTTTTCTCATTTTTCAAAAAATCATTTGTTTTTTCAAAAAAAATTAAGTTTTGCAGTGAAATCACAGTATTTTTTTTCATTTTTTTATGCAATGCGCATGTGTTTTCTCGCGTTTTTTTGTTAAAACCGTAATATTTTTCATTGATTTTTTTTAACAATGCGCGCGTTCCTACGCGTTTTTTTTCTTAGAAAACCAAGAACCGCCACCGGGGATGGAGTTGTGGAATCGAACACGGAGCGGGGGGGTGGCATTGCCACCTCCGTGTGAACACGTTCTATGTTTAACATTGGAACACAACGGGGGTGGTAATGCCACCTGGCGGTGGCCTTGCCTCCTCATATTGAACCGGGCATTTTAAAGACGTATTTTTGAGCCTTTTTTAGGTTTCGCTTAGGTTTAGGTATAGGTTTTAGCAATTGTTTTTTTAGGCTCTAATAGTTAAGATATCGAGTAATTAGGCGATATATATATATATATATATCTAAAAAATGCGCAAGAGCGTTTTTTCAGGCTCTGTAAAAAGCTGCCTTTTTTATACATTTTTTAAGAAAAAACTCCAAAAATAATCAAAAAATCGAATTATTCGGCAGTTGTTTTGAAAATATTTCAAATATGTCGTGCAGTACTGACTCTAAAAATGAATTCAATTGACGTATATTATTTTAAAACGTTATTTTTCCGATATTAAAGATAAGTTGATTTTTAAAATGGACACAACCTTCAGCCTTAAAGTCTTTTGTAAGTTCATTTCAAATGGCGTGACACCATCCGACACTTTTCACGCATATGCAAATTTTTAGTGGTGCTATCGCGGGGAGTGCGTGGGAATCCCTCCGGGACACATGGCCCCCGTGGACGGGAACTGGGGCAGTGGCGGGAATTCGGCGACTGCTCCCGCACCTGCGGCGGAGGGGTGGAGAGGAAGGCCCAACGGGAGTGCGATAATCCAAAGTACGTTTACAAACTTATATAACATAAATAAAGGGAGAATGTGGGGGCACTGTTTATAGCAAATAAGCATATTTTACAACTGTAATTTCAATAATTTTCGAATTTAGATATGTGCAAATTGGCATCGACCTACATGCTTTTTGTGTTTACAAAAACAGTAATACTAAAAATATACAACATCTATATCTATATTATGTAGTATCATGAAAATAAAATATGCTGCTTCGTACTACAATTTTAAAAAATTTCTGCCATTCGTTAAATCCTTGCGTAATTTTCGTGCACTATAATATTGCCATTTCTGTAGAAATATTGCCACTGCACGACGTCTAATAGTTATATTGTATATATTTTTTGGTATTTCAAGGCAAATGCACTGTCTTGTGAAACACACAGCACAATTAAGTTTGTTCTAAGTTTTAAAGCTAAAAAGCACTCATAAACACTGAGAAAGGTGATGCTCAAACAATTTGAAAAGAGAAAGCTAACTACTTAATTTATGATACCGTTATTTTGGTTTATCCTATAACATAATTATAATAATATATTATATTTTTGATAGTATCAGAATATTGTAACTAAAATTTATTCAACGACTAATTAAAAAAGAAAATGATAAAACGTTGGAATATGCGTTTTTATTATCGCGATTAATAAATAACTCATTTGCGATGCAACACAGATTAAAGTATTGTCTTGTTTTAGTTTTAGTTAGTTTAGTTAGTTTTTATGTTGTAATTAATATACAAATTACAAGCTGCGTTTACATCTTTTTATAGCTAATGGAGTTTTAAAGTTTGGTGTTCCTGTTAGAAAATAAATAATAATGAGTTTCTAAAGAAAATAGATTAATAGGATTACTTTGTTTCTTTAATGATTTTTTGTGTATTAAAACGTTTTTTGAAAATGTATTTTTTATGGCAAAAATGTTCGCTATTATTTTAGGGAGGTGGAATTTTTAGATTGTTTTTAAAAACTTTTTTTGTTTTTCATTAAGACTGAAAGAAATTTATGTTTCAGCCATTTTAAAAAATGTTTATAAAACCTACGTATCAGTTTTATAGTTTTGAGAAAAACAACATTAAATGAAGTTAAAAAATTTGAAACAAAATTGTAAAATTAAAATTAGCTATATAAAAATTATTGAGATATTTTAGTTTTGTGTAATTATTTCGTTTTTACACGGTAATTAATGATATGGTTTTATTTATAATATTGTTTAATTTTTTTAATTTCAATAATGTTTGTAAAATATTTCATATATTAGTGAAGCTGTTAGCTGTGACAATTAAAGAATATATTACAACTAAACAAAGTGCAGATGAATTATGCAAAAATAATGTTGTACGATTTGATTATGAAAATAAACGACAGCATATGGTTCACATTGATGCATCGATTGCTATAATAAATTAAAAATTATTTTAGATAAAAAATTGAGGATTAAGGAAAGATAGAGGAGGAAAACATTCATAGATGAACACGGTCCTGGATTTTTTTCTAGGGGGGGGCCCAAAATTTCGAGGCTAGGGGGTGTGGACCCCACCCTACCCCCCTTGTTCATCTATGAAAACATTGAGAAATTTTAAAAATAATTTCAGTTATATAGCTACTTGTTGTTCTATTGTATCACTAAAGTTACTAAATTTGTATAGCCTTTATTTATTTTCGATTAAATAGTTTTAATTTTCCATTTTTGAAAATATATTCGTACGACAGTTGGGGTTGCTTTGGGGTTTTTGAGTTTTTCCAACTCAAAACCACCCAACGGGAAGTCGCCTGAATTCAAAAATATATTTTAAAAAGCGCAACATTGACATAGTTTTTTTTTAAAAATTTTATGCCAAAAACTAATTTTTTTTGTTGTCCGCAGGGGTGAAAATCTGATCGCTTGATCAATTACCACCCATTTATCTTGTCGGTAAATCGGCTGTTTGTGTCAGTTTTGACTTTGCCGCCCCGTGAATTTGATTGACTTGAGCGGATTGGGTGTGTAGAACACTTGAATTAGCAGAAACCGTCAATGTTTACCACAATCTGAGAGGGAATGTTTACAAGTGGGTTGGAAAAAAAATTTTTTGCTAATAACCAAAATAAAAAAAGAACGTACTGTATAACTATTATAAAATAACTTTTATGGTATTCATTTGTGTGTAAATTTTGAACTGTGTTTAATTATATTAACTTATTAAAAAGCTTTCCAAGATGATAAGATTGTAAGATTCTTAAAGTTTTTTTAGAAAATGTTATCGCACATTCAATCTTTTCGGTTTTATTAGGAAAAAAACGTGCATTAAATTTTGGTGAAAAGTCGTCACAACTAAATCCTGGTATATACTTCGTTCAAAGTTTCCAAGAGACAAAATCAAAAAGTTTGATTTTGGGGAATCTAGGAGCAGTTTTTTAATTTAAAAAAAATTATATACTTTCTCTTAAGGCCAAACTCCAAAAATACAGCAAAATTTAAAATAACGCCTTTAAAACAACCATAATCGCGGTTTTTGACCTTTGGACTCGGAAAAAAGTATGAACCAGGCCTAAAACCACATAAGCTTTGTCTATTGACTGTTTTTGGGTACGGCCCCTTCTCGTTTATCAACATTGCAACAACGGAGGTGCTTCACACAAGTGTTTAAAAGTCATACGATTTACCAGACAGGATCAGAAAGGGTTAAAAATCTATCGCTGTCGGTTTAACCATTAAAATTATTTTGTCTAAAAAGCGCTGGATATCCGCAGAAGAAGTTCAGCGTCAGTGCTGCTCTGTGTTAAACTCCGCCACCGGGACGCGATCGCAGCCACGCTTAACACAGTGCAGCACTGAGGCGAAATCCCTTCTGCAGATATGCAGCGGAATGAATCTCAAAGGGTTAATAATAGAATACAAACACATGCGTACACGCTCACACGCATTAATTTGACTACCCGAGAATCTCGAAGGAATCAAACACGCTCCGGGAATTTTTTTACATCAAGAGTATTTTTTGTAAATCACCAAACAAATATGAAACAAAATGGTGTAATTTGGAACCGATTTTTACACTTCAACAAAAATATAATTGAACAAATTTAATTCAATAGTATTTTCTTTAAAAAGATATCATTTCAAAATCCATAAAAATCTATTTACAATGCATCAGTGGAAATTTGGTTTCATAATGGTTTTGGTTTTTGCCAATAGACTAAAATATAAATCATACTAAATTTTATATTTTAATCTTAATTCTACAAGAGTACATGCTTTTAAATTAAAGTGCAAAAAACCAGAATAAACGCTAGAAAATTCTTTTTCAGCAATTGGGTTGTTTAAAAATGGAATTCCTTATCAAATGAACAAGTTTCAGCTAAATAGTTCATTGAAAATTTTTAAAAACAGATTAGGTACAAAGCGGCCTTTTTAGTACTTACTTTTTAATAAGCCTTTGGGTCACTTCTATTAAACCTTGTTTTGTTTACTTGTGATGTGTTGCGACCGTTTTCGGTTTGCTGTTGTGATTTTAAAAATATTCACTTCAGATTTTTAAGGACCCTCAAAATGTGATAGTATTCGTGATTACGTCATATATGTTTCGCTCTGTGGGAATGGTTGTAGGAGGAGCTGTTTTAGCCAATTAGCGCTTGGAAAAAATTGATTTCCAGTGAATGAGAGATCTTCATTTTTTCGTAAGCGCTAATTGGCTAAAAGTAATTCTATAACGTCGTAACTCTGTGAAGATATTTATCACTAAAAAACCTCCGTTTAAATGGAAGGGTTTTGACCATCGTGTTTGCTTGGTTTTCTAGAAACAAACTTTGACTTTGACAATAGTATTAAAATCCTTGTGTCTTTAATTTTAGACCCAGAAATGGAGGCCGTTATTGTCTTGGAAAAAGAGAAAGATACAAACCGTGTAATACCCAGGTATTAATTTGAACTTTATTGTTATCTCATTCCAAAAGTTTTATATTTTTATGTAAAT
>JASAMX010023517.1:0-13464 GCA_030248175.1 Microlaimidae sp. YZB2_3 | reverse complement strand
TAAAAACAGTAAAAAACGGCAGGTTCTTTCACCTAAATTTTAAGGTGGCCGAAATTAACGGAATCTTAAAATGCGCAGTTAGTTAAACGCGTTGCAAAGTGATTTTGAAGAAAATATCAAAACATGAAAATTTACAATTTTGAGCATTAAATAGAAGTTATTTTAAGGTTATATAGTGCTTCGTTCTAAATTTGATTCAGTTTAAACACAAAGCAAAAATTAAGAAAATCACAAAAAACTCACTTTTTGTATAAAATTGTTAATAATGCAGAATAACAAAAATATAAAACTTATGCAAAAACACTTTATTCAACATTCATCCAGTTACTTTTGTGTTAGTTCTTTTGTGTTTTAAAAATAAGCCAATTTTCTAACACCTTAAATTGGTGGCCGAAATTAAGTCAGATACCCTAATATTGTCAATTTTGAACGTTTTTTGTTGAATCTGACGTATAACTTCTTTTACATGTTAAAACATAAAATATTTTAAATAATTTGAATTATTGGACCATATTATGTAGAAAAATTTCAAATTTTTTGCATAGCTTTGGCAAATTCTGAGATACAAATATCAACAAAATGTTTCCAAACCTATCCTTTAAAAAAACTACAGCCCCAACAAGTGTAATGTCATTATTTAAAACAAGTCTGACGCTTTGAGTTTTCCCTGTTTCTACTTTTTTCACCCATATTATATAAAAATTCTTCTGAAGGCCTTATAGGGTACAATCTATTTACCGCCATTATCCTAAATAATTTTTTTTTATAAAAATGACGCGTACTGAAAAAGTAAAAACGACACATTTCTCCTGCAAGGAAAAGTATTAAAATTATAATATATCAGTGTATATTCTATCATCTATATGCAAAAAAATCGATTTTAACATATTTTTTAGAACACGTCAGTCTTCTACAAACGTCGACGTGTTTATGCGATATAGTGGCTTCTCTTCTTTACGTTAACCGTGGTCCTTGGAGGTCAACATAACGAGAGAAATCTTCGATAAAACCCTACTGAATTTAAACGTTATTTTAATAACCCTCATAAGCAACCGAAACTTTAGACATTAAATCTTAGTTTTTCAAAAAAAAAACCCCTAAAATCAAATTGTGTTTTTGAAGATTTCCCTGTTGAGGAAGCCAGATGACGTGAACACCCAATGACCGCGGTTAGCATGGAAGATTTATTCCCTAACCGCCCTTCTTTTCATTGTCCAGCAGCTGACTCTTAATGTGGAAGTAGAGCATGGCGGCGATAGACAGAAGAAAAAAAAGCAGGAAGCCAATCTTGACCATGAAACTGCTCTCCTTGTCTCGATCCACTTCGCAGCACTTGAACTTTCGCTCCTCATCATCCTCGCCGGGGTCTGGGAAGGCCAGCTGACGAGTCATGGAATGATGCCGAAACTCGATATCATAGCCCAGTTCTTCGTCCTCCATGCCGACGGTAGTCCTTGATCTCTACCCTATTTCCTCAGGGTGGATGAGTAAAGACGCACAATGAGCAGAGAGCCAACACCGATCAGAGACACTCGAGGAGGCGGAAGAATAACTCGGATGGATTTGAGCGTTGATTTTAAAAATATCACCGATGAGATTTATTTCAGCGATTTTCATTACCACAGAAAAGTTAAATTATTTCAATAAAACTTGCTCATAAAATTTAAACAAAAATCACACATAAAATATTTTTAAAAAATTTAAGGGTAGCTCAAAATTATTCCAATTTTATTGAGTCCACCTGAAATTCTTTAATTTGTTACAAAATGTAAGTATAAATTTTATGATCCACATGTTTTACGATATATCTTGATTTTTCAAGAGTCCATGCTAAAACAAAAATTCTATATTTGTCGTGCAACACTAATAATTAATTCCATAGTTATGTTAATTCACTTTAAATAAACTTAAATCATTAACAAAAGATAGATTTAAAAAAAACCTTACAGAAAAATAGCTAAGGCATCCGAATTCTTAGGTTCAAAATTTGTTTCAGTTGAATCCAACTTATTCAATGAAGTCTAATTTTGCTGTCTATAACTTTTTGCTGCTGTACAAAATAAAATTTCATTATCACGACAATCTTTAACAATCGCGAAATCGCCAATTGTTTATACTTGTAGTGGTTTTAAACACATACAATGCAACCTTCCAAAATCGTTTTCAGAAAATCGTTTTCAGTAGTTTTTGACTATCGTGAAATCGCCTCTTTTAACACAATTATTTCAAGATGGAAGAGTTTATCGCAAAAACACGTCTCGGCTCTCTCACTAAAATTGTTTAAAAAGTATCTTATTAGTGGCTCAATTTAGTGCTTAGCGTTTAAGCTTTTGGGTCGCATTCTAGATTAATCATGTCTTTGTTTTGTTTAGCGATTGTGATCGGTTCACATTATTGTTATAATTTTTTTGTTGTCACGATAGACAAAACCCTCCTATTTAAACGGAAATTGTTCAGAGTTAATATTCTAGAGTTATAACGTTATAGAATCACTTTTAGCCAATTACTGCTTATGAAAAAAGGAGATTTTTCATCCATTGGAGACTAATTTTTCCCAAGCACTAATTGGCTAAAAGTGATTCTATTAGCTCCTCTCACAACCTTTTCCACAGAGCAAAACATATATGACTTATTCACGAATACTGTAGGACATTTTGAGGGTCCTTAAAATCCTGACTTTGTTAGATGATTTCTAGAATCAAACTTGATTGATAAACTTAAGGTAGAACTTCACAGTTTTTTTTTGACGACAGATCTTTTTGAATTACATCGTACTGACCTACTGTTTCAATTTTTGACATTCATTTTTCTGTAAAAAAATGTTATCGTCCACAATCATCAAATAACATCAAGAAAATAAATGTCAAAAATACAAAACATTAATAAAGTTTATTACCAAAAATATTCTATTTTTTTCATTTTTTATTTAGCGTATATTAAATAATAAAACATTTTTTTTAATTAAAAAGCTAAAAATTAAAAATAAAATTTTTTCGGCGTTAAAAATATGGTCGAGCGGCTACTCGGCTACTATGGAACCGAGCGCGACGTACTAACCACTCGGCTACTAGGTCAGCTGAGATTTTCAATTAAAAGAACCTTTTAAAGGAATGGTTCAAAATGTAGTTTCTCGGCGTCAATTAAAAAAAATTAAACGAAAATTAAAAAAAATTGATTCGTTATTTTTAAACGAAAGTTTGGAAATAGTTAGATATAGGCTTTTACCATTTTTTTTATTATAAACAATTAAAAAAGGACTTCAGGATTTTTTTTACTATATATTTTTGTAAAAAAAGTCTTTTTTGCAATTTAAAAAAAATCCTGAGATCATTTTGAACCCAAACCACCTCTGAAAGTTGCCCCCTATATTACCCTAATTTATTATAAAATTGCGCCCAAAAATAACGAAACAATTTTTTTAAAAGGCCTTATTGTGGTTTTCAGAGGTAGAATCCATGGACATCTGTTGCGAACTGGACAAACTTTTCGGTGATGTTTTTATAATTAATGAATAGCACAGATTCTTAACTTTTTATAGCACCCCACTTTTATGGGCCAAAAGTTAATATTTATGATGATATGCGACTTGTAGTCCAAGTGTTCAAAACTGTGAAGTTCTACCTTAAGTTAAAAAATCCACATTTAGATTTTTTATAATGTAAAAAATATACCACGACCTGTAGAATAATTTACTACCGTTGGTAAAATAATCTACATTAAAGTTTTTTTACGTAATACTGTCAATTATTCTCCAAGTTAACAAACAAACAAAAAACTGGGACCGTAAAATTTTTAGATAGGTCTTTTTTACGTAATGTTTGTTCTCAGGTATTCTGCGTTTTTTTCTAAATTCGACCTATAAATTATTCTCCATGTGTAACATGAAATATTATTGAATAATTTGAATTTTTTGACTTATGTAAAAAAGTTTCACAATTTTTTAGTTTGCGAACAAAACACTGCGAACTTAAAATTTGTAGATGAGGTTTTTTTGTGCAGCCGTAAGTGGGGAAGTTGGAGCCGTAAGTTGAAAACTTGAAGCCGAAAATAAAATTTACTAAAACGTTTACCTAATAAACAGAAAAAAAGAAAAAATCAAGAGGGAGATTTTCGCACTAAAAAATAAAATAATTAACAATAATTATAAAAGAAAAAATATGCATAATTTCAAGTTAATTGTGGTGAAAACAAAGTTATAAATAAAAAGTATGGAATGGCATGAAAAAATACAAAATAAATGTATAATTAATTATATAGAAAGAAGAATAGACAGAAAAAGTATATTAAATAAAGTTTTCAATTTATAAAAAATAAACACATCAAAAAATATGTTTTGCTCCTTAGCCTAGACATAAGCCTAAGCCAAGCCTAAGTTCAAAATAATTTTTTTCTCAAGGGCTCTAAATTTCCATTGCTCGAGGCTCCAAGTTCTCCAAAATTTCCGATAGCTCCAAGTTCCCTGCTTATAACTCTAAAGACCCAGTATCGGATAAATTTTATTCTAAAACTGAAACAGTAATACAACTAATAAAACAAACTAAAATATTTCTTTCCAAACATTTTTTAATTGAAAAAACAAGATGTGACTAGTTTCAAAATCACAAAAAATATTATCCAGTTTTACCGGTGCCATTTCTTAACATTGCCCAGAATTAAAAAAAAACATAAATCAACAGTAAGGGACGTTTTTACATGCGTTTATACGCTGTGTTTGTCCTTTGGATTTTGTCCAAAGGAGGTTTTTACATAAGTATAAACCAACCCTTAGGCTGGTTAATACTTATGACAAAACGTCTTTTGGACAAAGTCCAAAGGACAATTTTATAAAAGCCAAAACGTTCTTTGGACTTTTTCCTTTGGACGAAGTATGAACGCTACTTAAAATTTGTCCTTTGGACAAAGTCCAAAGGACAAAATCCAAAGGGAAAAGTCCAAAAGAGAAAAAGTATGAACACGTTGTCCTTTGGATTTTGTCCTTTGGACTTTGTTCTTTGGAAAAAATCCAAAGGACGTTTTTACGCTGTATTTGTCCTTCAGACAAAGTCCAAAGGACTTTTTCGTTTTGTCGTTTTGTCACAAGTATGAACCAGTCCTTATCCGGTACGAAATTTATAATTAAAACTCGTCAATTTTTAAAAACACCAATTGCAAACTGTGTCAAAAATATTTGCATAATGAAATAAGTTACAGTTAAAGAACTACTGAGATCAAAAAAGAAGTGAGAGCACCATTTAAAATTATACGCTCAAAAATTTTTTTTCTCGAATAAACTAAAAAATCTTTGAAAGATTTTGTAAGTGATGTATACATTTACTTTAAAAGTAAATAAGGAATTTTATCACTTTTTATTAATTCGTCGCTAAATATTCGATTACACATTGATAGTCATAGTTGTTTCTACAGAAATTACTAATACTTTTTGAAGCTATTAAAAATGGAAGGTAATCTGGTATTAAGGAGCTAATTTAATCGTGACAATAAGTGCTTAGTCAAAAAAATTTTCAATAGTTTATCGATATTTTTTAGACTATGCAGTATATATAGACAATTTTTTATAACCCATCACAAACTGAAAAGACTAATAACCAACCAGTTTTAAAATTTAATTAAATCCTAAATCGCCTGAATAAAAGCATAATATATTTCGTTATGTTAAAAAACGCAATACCTTCTTGTGTAACAAAACAATAAAAATGATGTGTTTACTCTTTTTATTATTGCCGTTTCCCGGGTTTTTGTCTACCTTTGGGAGGACCCGCCCGCCCCCCCCCCCCCCTGCCCACCCCCTCTTTTTATTATCCAGATGGTCGAAATCCTCTCATTTAAACGCAAGTTGTTCAGTGTTAAATATCTTCACAGAGTTATGACATTATACAAGTGATTACGATTACGTGATACGTTCACTTTTAGCCAAATAGCGCTTGGGAAAAAAATTAGAGATCTCTCATTTTTTGGATCTCAATTTTTTAAGAGCTAAATGGCTAAAACAGCTCTTCTCACAACCATTCTCACAACGTAAAACATATATGACGTGATCACGAATACTATGACATTTTGAGGGTCTTTAAAATCCTGACGTGATCTGACTTATATTATAGAACGAGGGAGTAGAGACTAACGGGCCCAATGCGTTCTCTTCTGCTCTCTCCTTTATACTTAAACAATTTTACGCGACGATTAATATTAATTTTTATTAAAAATAATAATACTGTATAAATAGCTACATTAATTTTCATTAAAAAAAATAATTTGAAAGGCTTACTTTTAAATTAACTAAAATTAAGACTTTGACCATAAATGAACATAAAATATATATCTCCATGGGTTATAATCACTCCAAAACACTAACAATCGAGAAAATCGATTCTTTAGTTATCAAACCTATAAAGCGCAACAAAACACAAAAAGACAAACAGACAACTCGACTATTATAATATAGATAGAGTTTGAAACAACTTAAAGCGCGGTTCACAGCTCAGACTTACGGCTTAAGACTTAAGACTTTAGACTTAAGAGTGGAGACTTATGACTTATTTCCCGCTTCACAGCATAACTTAAAACTTAAGACTCTACGCTTAAGACTTTTGACATTAGACTTAATAATTGAATCATGTTATAATTTGCCTTAAGACTTTAGTTAAATTTTTTCCTTTTAAATATTAAAAACAAATTTTTTTATAAAAATGAAAGTTTTTAAAACAAAACGACAAAATAAACTTTATTTTGAAACTTTTAGTAAAAAAATTGGAAAAAAAACAAAATTTTGTCATAAATCTAAGAAAAAAAATTATACACTAAACAAAACTGCGCAATTAAAAAAATTGTAGATTGTTGAATTCTTAAATTTGGAAGCTTCTTTTTAAAAAATAATTTCAAAAATGAAAGCTTTAGATAGTTCTTCAAACATCTAAAAACTTTGGTTGAATACGTTGTCTAATTTGCCCCTTCCTAAAAACTGTTAAGTATCCTTCTTGACCTTTTCCACGAGGGATTAAATGCTGAAACTGCTTTAAATTAAATGCTTAAACTGCTTAAAATGCTTAAAATGCTTAAAATGCTTAAACTGCTTTAAATTATTATTTTTTTTAAATTTAAGATTTCTCACACACTCTCCTTTGTTTTTTTTTGTTTGTTTGTGAAGAAGTCTTTTTTTAAAGTTAAAATTCGTAGTATAAAAGGTAAGCAGGAAATAATTTACGGTGGAAGTTTCAGTCTGTGTTTTTTAACTTGTACAATAAAAGCGCTATTTGTAATCAATAAAACCTCTATAATTTTAATGCTTTCACAGTCTCCAGTTTTTGGTGCGTTTCCTAATTTAATTACATGAATTTTATTGTTTCGTGTTAAATTTAAATTTTTTTAAACTTTTTAAGAATCGTAATTGGTTTTTCTCTGTTTTTAACCGTAAAAAACGCAATTTTTTGTATTTAAAGTATCCTATTCGAAATCTTCTAATTAGATAATTTTGAAGAACACAAAAACAAATTGTTTCTGAAATGCAGTTTCATGATAATTGTGATTTTTTGCCTAGTTTTAGTAGGAGGACAAATTATTTATTTCTAAAAATGCGTAAAATGACTTAACTACAAATTTAAATTGACTAACTTGTCATTAAATGTAATGCGAATTCGAGATTTTTATTAAAATTTCAACAAAAAATGTTTAAAGGAGCACTGTCACAAATTAAATTTTTATAACGCCCGAACCGGACTGCTTCTTTAGTACTGAACCGATTCAGCTGAAATTTAAAAATTTTGTAGCCTTTTAGTGGAGCACTTCAAATACTAAAGTTGAGTTAGGTAGGTTTGGTATTAAAGGAGCAGTCCGGTTCGGGCGTTATAGGAATTTGATTTGTGAAAGTGTTCCTTTTAGTCATAAACTAATTATTAGGTAGCTGTGAATTGGCAGGCTTAAGTCTTAAGTTCCAAGGCAAAACGCTTAAGTCTTAAGTTTTAAGCCATTAGCGGTAAGTCAAAACTGCGAACTGTCCTTAAGACAGACATATCAAAAAAAGTTTAAATATGATTTTTTTTAAAATTATTTTGATAAAAATAACAGTTGTAACAGTCAGAGCACATCTATTACTAAAATTCAGGTGTCGGGTATACAAATTAAAATTCAATATTTACAGTAACTAGACCTTTTATTGATGTGTAATTATTTCAAATATCACATCCTGACCCTGAAATTTGTGAACTCCAGAGCTCCGGCCTTTAAATAAGCAATATGAAGCTTATTTAATCTTTTTAAAGCTTTAAAAAAATTTAGTTTCCAAAAAACTTTTGAAATATCATATGCGAGATTTTTTTTATTCTGGAAATTAAAATAGGGGTAGCTCTGGAGAACATGAACTCTGGAGAACAGCACCTTTACTAGATTACTCATATTTCGTTTAAACACGAATACTTGAGAATAAATCAGATTAAAATTTATCCAGGAATTTTCTCCAACTCACTTTTATCATACTTTTCGGTAAAATAATAATATGATAACTAAGCACGCAGCACAGATGCTAAATCCTGATAATAATTCAGTTAAAAAACAATTTATTAAGCTTTTACGCAAGTTTCGCCGCATACACTCGTCTCTATAGGAACATTACTGAAATCGGCCTGGTTTTCCTCGGTTTAAACTGCTCATTTCTTATGCTGATACGCTTCCTGTTTTTTTTTTTTTTTTTTTTTTTTTTTTCTTTTTTTTTTTTTTTTTTTTTTTTTTTTTTCTTTTTTTTTCTTTTTCTTCTTTGGTTCTCTTTTTTTCTTTTTCTTTTTGGTTTTTCCTTTTTTTTTCTTTCTCTGCTTTTTTTTTTTTTTTTTTTTTTTCTTTTTCGTTCTTTTTTATCCTTTCTTTTTTTCTGTGTGGTCTGTGTCTCTCTTTGGTTTTTTTTTGTGTGTTTTTTTGGGTTTTTTTCTTCTTTTTTTTTTCTTTTTCTTCTTCTTTTTTTCTTTTTCTTTTCTCTTTTTTTCCTCTTTTTTTTGTTTTCTTTTTCCTCTTTCCTTTTCTTTTTTTAAAGTTGGCGTTTTCTTGCGGCGTTCGTGTAACCGATTGCTAAGAGCAAACTCATATTTATTTTTCCCTTTCTTTTGATTTTTCTTATAGGTATTTTTTTAGATATTAAAATGCAAAATTTGCTATTGGCGAAAAGCAGGCAACAAATCCTGATTCATTTATGCAATATTTTTTAATTCTTTCGTAATTTTTAATTGTAAAATTTAAACTTTTAAAAAAAAAAATTGTGGCCATGTCTTATGTCAAAGTAGATCTCGGGCCTTTCAAAAAATTTACAACATACCATGCCTGCTATGCCTGCCATGGCTCCTATTCACGTCGTGGGTTTATGAGCCTTCTCTCCGCCTTCTGTTTGCGCGCCGCGCTCTTTTTGGCTCTGAGATGTTTGGCCTTTTTTTTTTGATTCTTTGCTTGTTTTTTGATTTGAGTTTTGAATTTTGATTCCTTTTTCGGATTTTTGTCATAATCCATATTCGTTTATTTTTAGTCGTGAAGATGGTACTGTGTCTCTCTATTGGAGTATTTTTTAATAATATGTGTAGTAATATTTTGAGGTTTTTAAAATTTAGTTGCATTTGATTTTTATATCATTATTTCATTCTTCATATATATGATGTTCCTTTATAATCGTGACATTTCTGCCTTTTCCACCTTCATATAAATTTTTTAGTGAAATATTCTGTATTTCCGGGGATCTGGTATGCAAAAAACGGCGATTTTTAAGTACTTAAGAAAACTCCGAGGACCTACAGCGAACGATGTAAGCTCCTCTACACATAGTGATTTTATGAGTTCGCGTTCTCAACAGGAACGATGATCAATACAAACCAGTCTTATAGGCAAATTAAACAGAGCTGACTTGACTTCGAAATCCATTACTGAATTGAATATTTAACAACAAATAAATTCAAAAAATTTAAGCAAAAACAGTCTAATATTAAAGATTGAATATTCTATTTTCACAATTCATTGTCAAATTAATTAGCCCTTTGTGATTTTTAAAGGCAAAAAGCGCATTTGAAATACCAATGGTAAAGTGCGTCAAGACAGTTTAAGCCTTTGGAATTTTTTGGTCTAAAAACCGCTGCGAATCCGCAGAAAGGACTTCACGTCAGTGCTGCACTGTGCTAAACTTCCTGTCGCCCAACTTTCTGACGCGGAATTTAACACAGTGCAGCACTGGTGCGGAATCCCTTCTGCGAATTTGCAGAAAAAATACTAAAGGATTAATACTAAACTTTGCGATTCCCAATGTCAGCTGCTGGGAATTCCCGCCCTAAAGTTCATTAATTTTTGTATTTTTTTTTAACAAAAATGGTTTTAAAAAAAGTGTATTCCAATTAAACACGTCATAACGGCACAATTTTAATATTATTGGTGCTTTCTAGTGATGTGCCCCGGAGGTCCGAAAATCGTTCATTCAAGAGACGGAGGTCCAGAGCTCCGGAGCACCGGAGCTTCCCCTCCCCTCTTCAAATGACCGGAGCTTCGGAGCATGTATGATGAAAGGTAGGAACATCACTAGTCCTTTCATGTCTCCCACACAATTTCACGAGGTAACTATAATCAAATTCAAATCCAATCATAAAGAATATCCAACCGGATAAAATTTAAATTAATTCAAAACAATTGTAAAATTTTATCGCCAGCATCGCTGATAATTGATAAAAAATAGTAAATAAAAATGTGACACAGAATGTATTTAAAAAAACGTTCATTGATTTAAATCAAATCGTTAAAAATTTCAGCCGAGATTCTAAGTATCCATATTTTAGTGGCATTTGAAAGAGCTATTTATTAATTACATATTAAATATTTAAAAGAATAAGTCACTGTATCGATCTTTTTCTTTGTTAGATTTGTTTTTAACATTACTGCTTTGGAAATTTCACATTTGAAACTTGAAATGTCACAGACGGCAAAACTAATATTTTAAATTGATTAAAAAAACAAGATGTTAGAATACAACAAACTGATAATTAAACAGAGTTATTTTTAAGTAAACAGATCAATTAAAAAAATTTACAATTATATTACCCGAGAAATTTATATAATCCGATGAAATTGTTTTAATGTTTTTGTTTAAAAGCTCTGCGTATTTCAAAGGCTTGTTTTTTTTAGAAATATTGCGTTTGAAACATCACGTTTGCAAAACAAAAAAAACAAATTGGGACAATTCGCTTCCTGCCCAATTTGCTTCTGGAATTTTTTTAAAACGGAATTTTTACAAAGCAATTTATTACAAACAATCGCTCCTTGAACAATTCGCTCCATAGACAATGTTTCCCTCGGACAATTCACTCCCTGAACAATTCGTTTTCTGAACAATTCGCTCCCTGTACAGTTCGCTCTCTGTACAACTCGTTTTAAAGCTGTGTATTTTTTCGATCTTTTTCCTAACTCGCAAGGTTATTTTTTCATAAGGGCAATTTCTAACAGTTTACTTTTCTCGAAGACAATTTATTTTCTCACAATAAATTCTTGATTTAAAATTGGGTTGAAATTCTAAATCTTAGTTATTCTGGTATTATTATTTAGCGCAGTTCCTTACGAACAAAAATTTTTTTAGATTGTCACCAAAAGTTAGAGCATACAACGGGGCATGAATCCTCCCGGGTTTCAAACTTGTGGCTCAAACAGTTTTTAATCATTGTTCAAAAAAGTGCACTTTTTGCCCCCAATACCAACCATTTTTGTTAAAATCGTAAAATTGACCCCCTTTAACCCTTCGGGGTGCCCGACCCAGATAAGTTACCCCAAACAAATTATATATTTTTGAATTTACGAAAGTATGGACAATCTGCATAACATTTTTGGTAAAAAGTTAGAAATTTGGCTGAAAAAAATGCTCCTAAATTTGGGGAATTTAGAACCTAACCCCCAAAATTTTTGAAAAAAATTGGTTTTTAGGAGGTAGCCAAAAGCTCAAGGACCTTAACTTAACTTTCATATTGATTGCAGCGCGTTCGGAAGTTATAAAAGCTCAAACAAAAAATTTTTTGTCAAACTTTTCCCAGTATTGTTAAAAAAACAGAGAATAGTATTTGAAAGAGGTAATTCAACGGGAAAAATTTCTTTACAAATCTCATAAAATTTATACAATTAAAATTTATTAAATCGTCAATATACCTAAGAGTATTACTAGTTATGTATCTATTTCTGGTATTTGTTTTTAGATAGTAAATTCCATAAATGACAAAGTCAAATCCGCTATTTAAAGGGACGCATTGCCCCCATAGGAATACCAAAACTTTTCCAAAAGATTTCTTGCGAAAATTTAATATACGAGTTTTAAACGACAAAATTAACAAGCAATAAGACTTAATTTTTAGTTAAATATATTTTATCTATAGGAACATCTGATTAAGAACACTTTTTATAACCAACAATAATATATGTTTTCACATAAATTGCTAAACAACAGGGTTTTTAATTCAGCAAGGTTTTTTAAAACTTTACAGCGGGGTAAACTTTGATATAAAGTGCTAAAATCTCTGCTAAAAATTGTTAACGGCATGAATATTACCAGATTTATTGATAACTTCCAAAGAATTATTAATAAACCAAAACGTACAATCTAAATTTATTGTTTAATACTTCGCAGTAATTTTTAAAATGGTTTTTTTAAATTTTAAAATTCTACTTTAAGTGATAGACACATTTTTGTGCTGCAACCAGCACCGGAAATGAACCTAAATTTGACCGAATCTTTATAAAATTTCGGAATGCCAAAAAATAATGGAATACATTTTTGATTATCAGTTAAATTATAGCCTAATTGATTGGCAAAAAATATGCGTTGGTTTATAATAATATTAAGATCTCAATTAGTCGTGCTTGAATACATCATTACCTAGAATATCAATTTTAGATTAATTACCTGAAGCCTTTATACCAAGTTCGTTACAAAGCACTATTGCATAATTGTTTTTACAGATAATTGCATAATTATTACTTGCTTTGTCAATAGTTACAATAAATTTCTTTTGAAGTTTTTTAACGTATTTATAAATAAGAATTTTATAAAATACACCGTGGATTTAGATATAGTAAAGTTGTTTAAAGAACATTCCTTATGTAACTTTGGTCAATTGCACATAGGTACATTAAATCTCAAACATTTTTTTATTAATCACAATCAATAATTAAAATCAGGGAAGAGCGCGGAGCGCTCTTTCCCTTATATTAAATGGGTTAAGTCACTGCGCGGTTAACCGTTGTTGATGGCGTCCTATCAGTAAAAAACGCCACAAAAATCTGAAACCTGCAACTAACTTTTAAAATCATTTTATACACATATGCCCAATACGCCAATGCTCCTGTGGTTAAAACGTAAAAGAACGGTCAACTTTACAATTTGGTTTTGGCCAGCTGAGCATTTTCTTTTTTGATCAACAATCAGGGAAGAGCGCAACGCTTACTATGTGGGAAAGCGCGGAGCGCTCTTCCTTATAT
>JASAMX010023516.1:0-21668 GCA_030248175.1 Microlaimidae sp. YZB2_3 | reverse complement strand
TATGTGTTACTGGTCAGTTTCGTATTGCTCAGGCTTAAATTTATTGCCTTTTGATAATTGCAAGCCAGTCAAATCAAAAGTAGTCTTTATAGAACTGCTTAGACTTATACAATATTTTCTATCTATATATAAATTGAGCGCAATGTCTGTGTGTGTGTCTGTCTGTCTGTCTGTGTGTTCCCCAACTCCTACCTTAACCACCCAATGGATTAAGGTGAATAGGATATCGTTGGAAAGCTTATACCCCAGGGAATGTCGTAAAAGGATTAAAATTTTGAAACAACTTACATAGACATCTTTATTGAGAACAAGGCGTTTTCACCAAAGGGGGGACCCTATGGATTTTGGAACCTTAAGAAAAAGTTTGTAATTTCGAAATTTTTCTTGTAGAAATTTGATATAGGGGGGACCCTTTGGCTACATGATATTTTAGCTTTACATTGGCAAACTACTCTTACCAATAAGTTTGAACCAATTCGAAGATAAAAATTTTTTCAACTTTCAAAGTTCATAGGGCCCTGTTTTTGTGAAAATGTCTTGTCCAACCAAAAGATGTATATGCAATTTTTTTTATTTCGACCCTTTTATGACATTTCCCTGTCTGTTAGTTTTGGTTCAACATTGGCTAATTACTCTTATCAATAAGTTGGAGTCAATTCAAACACAGGAAAAATTTCAATTTTCCAAAATCGATTGAAAGGCCTTTTTGTGAAAATGTTTGTCCAGGCTAAAGATGTCCATGCTAGTTTTTTCTGAATTTTATCCCTTTATGGCATTTCCAGGACTGTAAGCTTTGCAATGATATCTCATTTAGCACAATCCCATTTGTGGTAGGTAGCACGATAATTCCCTTCTTTAGTGAAAAAAAACGTTGTCTAGTATAAAGATGTCCATGATTTTTTTTTCCAAAAACATGATATTCTGGCTTTACATTGGCAAATTACTCTTACTAATAAATTTAAGCCAATTCCTTAACAAAATTTTTTTAAGGTTCCAAAATCCATAGGGTCCTCTCCCCTCTTTGGTGAAAACGCGTTGTCCAGTATAAAGATGTCCATGTAAGTTGTTTCAAAATTTCAACCCCTTACGACATTTTCTGGGGTATAAGCTTTCCAACGATACCTAATTTACCTTAATCCGTTGAGTGGTTAAGGAGGAATTAGGGAACACACAGACTCACACACAGACAGGCAGACACACACACACACACACAGACATCAATTTATATATAGATGCCGATTTGTTGTCGAATCGTCGCAGTAATTAAACAAGACAATAACGCAAAGAAAGACAGTGTGGTGGAATTTTTTATTTTAATTTCTACTGATAAATCCACGATAATCTACGGTTTAATCCTTGTTCATACTTATGTAAAAACGTCCTTTGCAAACATAGCGTATAAACGTATGTAAAAACATCTTTGGACTTTGTCCAAAGGACGTTTTTACATAAGTATAAATATGAACCAACCGATCCTAACACTTTGGTGTGAAATATATTAAATACACATATTTAAGGTGCTGTTGAAGTAAAGTATAAGAAGAAGATGAATTTAAATTACAAATTAACCCACGTTGTTTAATTATAGTTAATGCGGTGCAGATGCGCTCCAGACAAAGTTTACCTACGTTATCTAAATATAGTTGGCGCGATGCATTGCGCCAATAATTGCAACTTTGATTTTTTTAAAGTGAAAATAATAACCATAATAAGATGATGAACATGAATAACAAAATTTACTCACGTTGTCTAAGTATAGTTGGCGCGGTGCCGTGGGTTAAATTGCATTTGACACCGCACCACCGATGATTAGCGGCGCGTGGCGCTCCCGCGCCACTGACGCTTATTGCTATTATTTTTTAATAAATAAAACTTTGAATTAATTTTGTAGTCAGTAATGCAAGAATTAAAAAAAAGTACTCTGTTGTTTTTGCCGTTTTCCGCGCGGTTGGAGTCAGATGGCGCTGGGAACTGGCACCCTTTTCTGCCACCAATTTGAAACCGGTCTGCTATTTTTGTGCGGTTTTTATCAGGGATGTTGGTTGTCTGCTCTATACAATCCTTATTGTTGCCAAAAGGCTGTTATTGTGCGGTTGGGAGTTTTTATTTGTCTAATTTTCAATTTTTTATTTTGATCAATAAATCGATAACAAGGACCTAAATGAAAAAAGTGCTTCCTAAGAAAGTTGCGTAATTCCTTCTTCTTTCTAATGAGCCCATGTTTATTTTTGATCAATCAGTAACAAATGAGGAATATCGTTTTTAAGAATGAGAGAGTATGGAATAATAATAAGAAGAAGAAGAAGAAGAAGAAGAAGAAGAAGAAGAAGAAGGTTCTGAATTTCAAAATTTACCCACGTTCTCTAATTATGGTTGGCGCGGCGCCCCCGGGGTAAAAAGCCCCCTGGCGCTCCCTCGCCCACCCATGAAAGCACTTAGAGTAACAAACAAACTTACAACTGAATTAAAATGGGATGAAATATTTATTGGATTGTTTTGACAACAATTTTTATCGTTTATTATTTTACTGATTTTTTCAAATAAATAACAAAAACCTTAAATAATAGTAATTCATTAAAAAAATTCAAATTTATGAAAATTTATTATAGTTCTTTTACAGAGTGATCATATAATTCTTCGTGAAAATTTATTAAAAGTTTATAAAATGTATTCTACGTTTACAGTAAAATTTATTCCACGTCAAAAATTTGACTAAAAATTTACGTAATTCAGATATAATTAATTACAGAGACCTTTCTGAATTTGGTTCTTTATCAAATTGTTTTATTATAACTTCTAAGTGCCGATATTAAATATCTTACCATATTGTGGTAGCAGTTAAGCATCACTGCAACAATAGGGGAAATGTGCAACCTACATTTTTGGTTTGATTCGTTTACTACCTAAATTTTCAAAACAAAAATCTTATTAGTATTAGGCAATAGTAAATGTCAAAAAAAAATTAAGAATTGAGATCATTAAAAGATATTTATATTTTTCTATCAATGAAAGGTAAATGTCAACTGTTTGGCTGGAATTGTTTTAGTTCAGCATATGCGATAGTTCTCATGTGAAAATATTTTATGCAGCTACGCGCTCTATTTTCTTATCCACGAGATATAGCGTTTGCAGTTGTAACTTCATTATAGCTCCAGAACTCCGCAGCCCCGTCTTACGATGGTCAAGTCAAAACCCTCCCATTTGAACAAAAGTTCTTTACTCTTAAAGATTTCCACAGCATTATAAGCCTATTCCTTAAGCATATTCCACAGCGGAAAAATTTAGTTATTATTAAACTCAAATATAGTGTAGTCAGTTTTAGTGACTAAAACTGACTACACTACTATAGTGTAATGCTAAAAACGTATATTTTACTTTTCTTTTTTTGGTTAACCAACCTTTATAATAAAATAGTTAAAATCTCGTTTGAATCAAATAGTTTATTTTAAAAGTTAAGTATAAACAGTTTATTTATAATAGCTCATAAAACTGATTGTAAAATTCAAAACTAACCACATCACTATAGGTCTCAATGTTCACAGTTGTTAACAAAAATATAAAATTTTAAACTAAATCACTGTTAGTTTTTAAATCAAAATAAACAAAGTCTAATCTAATGCAGAGCAGAGTAAAACCCTTTTGCAAAAATATTCACGAAACAAATTACGCATGGATGAACCAACCATTTAAATATTTTAATCAAATTTCAGTGCAAAAAAGTATTAAGAATTTTTTATGCTGGTACTCTGTTAAATCTTTTTCCACGCATTTTATTATGTAAATAATTAATTTCAAAGCACTAAAAACTTGTTATAAGGCACTAAATACTTTAATTTTAGGGTACTGAAAATTGCACAAAACATATAGTTTTGTTTGTATCTATTTCGGCACTACTATTTAAAAAAACTGTTTTATTGATTTCATTGGGATTTGGCTAATTATTTATGTTGAAGTTTTTTCTTAAAATGTTTCTGAGATTTTTTCAAAAAAACCTCTGAAAACTTAACCAAAAGTTTTGCTGAACCGATTCTTTAAGGCATTTACCTAAATAGTCAAAACACTAGAAACCCAAATATTTTATCTTTCTCCTGAAAATTGCAAGTGACACTTTTTTTTCTTCCAAAATTTGAAAGTCAAAATGTTTATATTATATTTGGTGAAATATTTAATTTGGCACTTTGAAAGTTTCGTAACATATTACTTAATGAATCTGTGACTTTGATGTGTTATAAAATACTACAATAAACCGAAGAAACAGTTTTTGTGTTTATCTTTAGTGGTTAGCAAAATCACAATAACTTCAAACATAAACATAAATTTGCTTTGTAATACACTGGAAACCTAACATCAATAATATGCGTTGTGTTAGTAAATATTGAGTTCTTTATTTAAAACCGGAAAGCAATAATTCTAATATTTTATTTTATTTATAATTAGACGGTTTTATTGTCTGTCTCTCGGTCGGTTTTCGGTGTTATTGATAATCAAACTAATAAAAACCATATTACGAAAGGTAGATAATACATATGACTCACATTATTCCCCTTGATATAACTTACTTTTTAAATTATGGTATGCTTTTTCTTTTAAGCCTTTTTGGCCAGGGCCAAGCTGGTTTTATAATTTCTGTCCTGTTAAAATAAGAGCTTTTTAACCACCATGCTTTATCCGGAAATAACTATAATATAAAAATACGTAAACTACTATTATGTCTCTATAAACTAAATAAATATTTTACAGAATAGAGTTTGGACAATCATTAATCAGTACTAACTTTTGCGATTATTTTGGTTAATTTTTGTGTTTTATATTTTATGAAATAAAATATTGTATTTTGTTAAATAATCAATAAATTTTTAAACGTCGAAATTAAATACGTTTGGTCAATTCATATCTGGCTGACCTCGGTGAATTCCTGTTAATCGATTATTTAACAACAAAGCAATTTAAAAATTAGAGCAAAAGCAGTTTAATATTAAAGATTGAATACCCAATCCCAATTTTAACAATTATTTACCAGATTAATTAATTTAGAAAAGAAATTTCAATCTTTTACGGTTAAAATTACTGATTTTTGTATATTTTGTAAAAAAAATGCGAAATTCAAAAAATTCTGCGTTCCAATACGTTAAAAAATTTGATAACTGCTTAATTTTAACTGGTCCTATTTCAAGTCTCTCATACAATTTTATAAAATTAGCCAAATATAATTAAACTATAATTAAAAAATAAGCAATACTTTGACGATTTGATTTTCAAGGCTCTTAGCACTTATCGGATCTCCTAAGGTGTGTGTTTGCGTTTTTGTTTTTACGGAATTCAATTTAGAAATTTGTTTGGGATGAATTATTTCATGTTGATTCAATACCAACCATAAACAAAGTAAAATACCAGAAAACTGCGTAAATAATCAAACACAATATGTCATTACGGGATATCATTAACCACGTTTTCTATATTAACATTATTGATAATGACAAAAGCCAGCTAGAACGGAAGAAGGCGGCTTTATAATACAGATAATGATCAGTCAATATTAAAAATTGGAAATGCTCTTTGTATCTCGGTGGTTTCAAACAACCTTAATGTATAAAAATAATTACAACTCTAAAAAAACTGGAAAAATACTTAAAATTGTTAGAAGCCTATTGTGATTATTACATATTTTCAGATAACGAACTGAAAATAGATTTATTGTTTTAAGAAGAAAATATTTAAATTTAAAGATGACAACTTGTTATAGAATGAAAACTTCTAGAATGAGAACTCCTCCTTTTAAAATGAGAACTACAGTCACAGTAAAAGTTTTTTATTTGATTGTATTTAAAATCATGGCCGGAGTTCACGAAGCGGGGTTATCGATGGATTAACTCGGTGTTATTAAACCTCGGCTTTTATTTATTTTACTACTTTTTAAACATGTTTTTAAAAAATTTTTAAGCCTTTATATGGGTTATTTAAATTTTGTTAAATTGTGAAATGCAAAAATGAAAAGTCTAGACTTTACTTGTGCGCTTATTGATTAAATAAAATTTGATTTTACGAAATAACTATAATTTTGACTTAAATAAGCCTTGTATTTTTAAAACAATTTGAAGTCTCGGGTTTTTCCGAAAATAAAATTTTTTCTTATGATTTAATTTAAGTCTGATTTGTTTAAATTTTTCACAATATTTTTTAATATTTTTGTGAATAGGACGTAAATGTTTATTCTCTACCTGAATAGAATATAATTCTCTAATTTTAAAATAAAGGTGTTGTTCTATTTCCAAAAACAAATTAAGCTTTAAGTCAATATTAAAATCTCATTTTTGTCACGATGTGGGAGATGAGTTTTCATAAACAAGTTAATGATTCATTTCGGACGGCCGCAAAATAATATAATTTGATTTATTTTAAATGCTAAACAATTCCACCGCCGCTTAAAATTTTCATTTAAAAAGGACGATTGAGTAGGATTTTACGAAACAAAAAAAGACAGGAGGCAAATATATTTATAATTTATATAATAGTAAACATACACATCTCTTTGATAGAATATAAGTACAGTATCAAAAAGTAAAATTTTGTTAAGGTTATTTGTTTGTTTTAAATTGATAAAAATTACTAAATCGTGATGCTTATAGACTTTTGAGGCATATACTTGTTTCTAATAAATAAGCAAATTCGTAATTTTGTGACCGCGTGCATCCTCACTTTAAATTAAACTAACAGTTGGCAAGCAGTAAAAAGTAAAACACAGTTCTTTCTGATGATTATAGATTATTAAACAGCTTTAGAAAAACCTATTATCTGTTTTCTATTTTGCGAATATATTTACTATGATTGTTTTGTCTTTATGATCACCGGAAAAGATGGAACCAAAATCAATGTAAAATTAAAAAAAAAAGAAATACCATTAATATTTTAACATATTTTATAAAAGTTTTTAAGATCTATAAATAATTAAAATATTTATTTATTAATGCAAGCTTTTAAAAAATCATTTATTTGATAGGTGTGCAAATTATATGTGTTGTATATAAAAACACATTATGTGATTTTTATTCTGTTTTTTTTGCCACACATTAGCCGATTTTGGCTTATTCAGACCGTGGCTTATTCACAATATTTACCAATAACTGAAAAAGTTAAAGTTCACTTGTCAATTCTTACCGATTTTTTGCTTCCATAATTTTTCGACAAAGCATAAGCGTCTGAAGAAACCCATAGAAAACCCGTGCACAAAAAAATTGTTAACCTAAACTGAAAAAAATTATAAAAAATGTAATAACATATCTGTTTAAGTTTTAATATACATGTATAAGCTTTAAAAACTTTGCAATTACAAACTAAAATGACACCATTGAATTATTTTGAGTATTAGCGGTAGTCTGATTTATAGATTTATGATATTGTTACTGCTAGTGAATCATCGGATAAAAAGCATTTAATTGCTAATAATATAACGAAAACCAAATATATAATTCAGTACTGTTTGAAGTACCGAATAATCATCTTAATACTTTGTACGGCATTTTTCTCTAGCCTGCCTAATTATCAATATAATGTAATTTTTTTTACTTGTTAAAAATATTTATTTTTTGTAATAGTTTTGCGAGCTTTTAAAAAATGCTTTAAAAATAAATTAACGAAATCGACTGATTTAGTGCCTCGCAGTTCAATTGCTTCTCAGATTTAAGTTTAGAAGAACATTATTAAAATAATACAGTCGTTAATTAATGTTGTAATATATAAATTATATAAATTTGCAAGAGATTAGAAATTATATAAGAGGTTAGAAATGATTTTTTTTTATATTTTTCAATTGACTTCATATATCCTTTCTTACCATTTTATCGGTATTCTCCAGTCTTTCATGCTGATTAGCGATTGAAGGCAACTCTCCAATGACTGCAATAATATTCGATGATTAAAAATATTGTTTTTTTTTGGTGAATAAGTAGGTTCGAGGTGATAAGTGACCAATGTCCAGCTGAGCTTACCAGCTAAAACTAAGCGAGGCAACGGCTTCTTCAAGCTAACACGAGAAGCTTGAAGCTAGCAGATGAAGGCTGAAGAGGAACAGCTGATCGTGCTTCCACTTTCGCGCTGCCAGCTCGTCCCTCGAAAGCCGGTAGATTGCGGTTGACCAACGAGTCGTGAACTGCTGGCCCTTAACCCTCCCCTCACCCGCCGATTGGACAAACAGTAGTAAACCTCGGACTTGGAATGGACACTCCTGAAATAATTAAGTCTACTCAGTTTACACTAAGAACATCTTTATAAATAATAGCTTATAAGCATAATTCGGTATCATCATCAAAGTGTTACTCGCGCGAAGCTTCCAAATATGTTTTATTTTTTAGCAAGCAAACTTTTAGAACAAAATAGAAAAATATTTAAGTAAAATGTGAACAGTGCTCGGGTGAATTTTAACTGAAAAAAACTTGATTGGTCATTGAATGGATCCTAGATTAAACCGAAAATTTACTGCGCACTCTAGCGTTTCTTTATTAACACATTACTTTCATTTTTATCAGTTGTGTTAAATTAAAATATTGTTTTTTTTTAAATACACACTTTATTGTCTAGTAGAATTTTAATACAAAAAAATCATTATATAGGAATTTTTGTGTACAAAATTAGGAGATTCAGGTTTATAAAATGTACTGACACCCAACAGATAGGAAGCAAAAAAGAAAGCACTTAAACCGAGTACCTTTACACCTGTTTTTTTCTGTTTGCATTACCCTTAAAATAGTGTTTCTTCAGGATTAATAAAGCTAAATGCTTTATTAACTTATTTTTAATGAGGTTCAGATTTTGTAAAAAAAAACAATTTGACACGATCTAAAAAATTTCAACAGTCATGTCGAAAATAGCTATAGTAATTTCATTTAAAGGAGCACTGTCACAAATCAAATTCCTATAACGCCCGAACCGGACTGCTCCTTTAATACCAAACCTATCTAACTCAACTTTGGTATTTAGAGTTCTTCACTAAAAGGCAACGACATTTTTAAATTTCAGCTTAATCGGTTTATGAATTCCGCGGGCGTATAGGAATTGAGGGCCTTAATAACAAATGATTCGTTCTGGTTATTTTACGTAGATCTTTGCAAATTTGCTTTTCATGACCTTTACACTCAGCACTTAAATGTACAAACAGAAATGACCAGTATATAATTATTTGTCTTCCCTAGTTGTAAATTACTGCTTTCTTCTTAAATTGTTAATATCATGCAGTGACAACTGATATATCGACGCGAAAAGTATACTGAAATTTATATGTTTTAGTATCAACAAACAATTTTTAAAAATGCAACGCAATGTCGTTTTTTATATCACATTTCTTCAATCCAGTTTTTTGTGAGTTCAAAAAGCTTAAATTCTTTTAACAAACTGTTAAGCGAGTGAAAGTAAGCGTTAAAGTTGCGAAAAATTATTCATCTTATAGCGCAGCAAAAAGTTATACACCGCAAAATTTGACTTTACAGAATATGGTGAATAATGTTTTATTTTCTTATAAAACAATTTTTGTAATAGCAAACGAACCCATGGCCGGTATCAGCAAATAATAAAAGGTTTCATGTGCCCTCTTTTTACATCATAGATAGAGCTCGCGGATAATTAATTATGAGTGAAAGGAGAACTGTCACAAATTAAATTCTTATTATATCGCTCGAACCGAACTGCTCCTTTAATACCAAACCTACCTAATTCAAATTTGGTATTTGGAAAGCTCCACTATACGAGGCGACAGTATTTTTATATTTCAGCTCTATCGGTTCAGTATTAAAGGAGTAATGTGTTTGAGCCATATAGGGATAAAATTTGTGACAGTGCTCCTTTAGTGGACGAAATCGTGCAGCATGTAAACGCTTGAGCTTGGTTGGTAATATGGTTGGTTATGGACTTGAGATTTTGCAGTGTTTTTCAATTACATTTATTTTTACACATCTATGACCACATCTATAAATAGGCGGTACAAACTACGGAGTCTAAAACAACTTATTGGCCGAAGCAATTAAAAACCCACTACTTATCCCAGGTGAACCTCACTATTTTTTAGCTTGGCTGTAAATTGCAATTTTCACGTGTTTTTTTTCGACTCCAACGATACTAGTTTTTATCAATAGTATAGCAATTTTTCAATTTCCAATTGACGTCATCATTTTATGGCATATATGTCGGAAAGAGTACTGACATCCAGATGTATATGACCTAATTTTGGTGACTCGTTTTAATTTTATTGAAATTCATTTTAACCGCTGCTGTTCTTTTAGATGTTAACTTTAGTTACTATTTTTTGTAATGGTTCATTTAGATTTTTTTTGTATAATTTTAACCACATAAAAACAAATTTATCAGGATTAATTTTCAGAATGTGGGCCCTAAACGAATATTGATTCCAAACGTACAATTTAAATTTGATACCTCCAGCGTTACTTACGGTCCCTAATTATTTCGACACCGTATATACTCCTCCTCTAATCAGTTTTTTAATATTATTTTACATTAATTGGATTTGAATATTCAGCTTATACACGTGTTCATCTTTATTTTTTTAAATTTCAGCATATATACTATATTTTATAATTAATGCTATTTGTATAGTTTTGGTTGGAAAATCAGTTTTTATGGACAAAATTAAAAAAAATATATTTTTTTAACCAGTATAATGTGTAGGGCTATCATATAAATGTAAACGCTTCGACAAAAATCAATACATACGCTATTTTGGTTACTTAACCCGAAAATTCAAAGCAGATTTTTAATATTTTTTTAGAACGTGGTGTCAAGGACTTCGAAACAATTTATACGTAGGCAGAAAAGCTGCATTTGAGAAATTTATTTTTTGTGTGATATTACCCGCTAGTCATCGATCATGAAGGTCCGGAATTTTTTTAGGTCACCACCCGCTCAATAAGAGCATAAAAGTATAATGCACAATCTTTCTTATCTTAAACATGTATTAAACGGTTTTCGAACACTGATTGATAGATATAACTATTGTATACACAAACAGCCCGGGTGAGCTAACGTTTAATTTATGTATTATGTCTTCTTATTGATTTTGAAGTTTTACACAACAGAGCGTCCCAAACAACTGTTTGAAGACTATTTATAGTAAAAAAGTAACTGTCCATCATGTTTTACCATCATCCATGTTTAAAAGGATTATTTTTTTTTGTGTTTATTGGACATCTGACATTAAATTTAAAATTTCCGTAGAAAACACCAAATCAACTTGTTAAAAAATCATTAATCCGTTCCCGTGATTGCTTTTTCCTCGGTTACAACCGTAAAACCTTCGTAAGACCTATGCCGTACCTCCGTCATACATAATTTTTTACGCGGTGGTGTCCAGTGAGCCAGCAAATTGAAATGGTTAAAGCTGTACGGGCAGATTTTTCTCACGGATACAGTGTATTACGTAATACATTTCATGTTGGAATAATTTGAAATATTGCCACCGTACATTTTTAACCATTTCAATTTGCTCGCTCACTGGGTACTATTCGCGCAAAAAATTATCTATGACGGAAGTACGACATATAGGTCATGCGAAGAATTTACCGCGGTAAGGTTTAGGTACGACATTTGTCATACGAAAATACCACCACCGTGAGACAAAGGTTTCACCTTTGTCGCACGAAGGTTTCACGGTTGTAATGGGGAAAAGGCCAGTACGGGAACGGGAAAAGACAAAAAAATTAACAGGTAAGCATATCTTGCTAAATCGTTTTGTTTATTTAGATAAGTAATTATATCAATGTATAGTTAACATTAAAGTCTATACACTAATAAAAATTTTGTATAAAAAACAATTGTTTTTTTAGCGAGATATACTCACCTAAACGTTTTTCCAGTTTTCATCATTTTTAACAGAGTGTTCTAAGCTATTTATAACGGAAAATTTTTTTGTCCTTCATAGGATGTTGCACGTAATCCATAATAGTTGAACTAATATGTTTTACTAATAATTTTAAGTTAATTCAATGACGAAAAAATTCAAGTAGCGCAACTCTGCAGGCTTTTTGATGAAAATAAATAGGTTGTCCAATATAAAGATTTCTTTATTTTTTCCGAAAAAAAAACGTATTATTTTGGTTCGCCATTGATTGTTTATTGTTGATATTTTTAAGTTAGTTTAGAGTTAAAAAATTTTTAGGGGTTAAATTGAAAAGCCCTTTATGGTAGAAATAAGTTGTCCAATAAAAAATTCCCATGTTAATTTTTTCATAAAATATAAACCCTATACGAAAATTAAAACTTATTCTAAGGTATAAATCGTCACTAATCTAATATTAGCAAAAAAAACCCGCAAATTTTTAAAACACATTCCCGCAAATTTTTCAACCACTTCCGGAGGTGTTTTAAAATTTTTTTGCAAGTTTTTTTTGCTAATTTCAGATTACTAGCAATTTAATCTGAGATTGTTTCGCGCCAGTGGTGCTCAGTATTAAACTTCGTGTCCGGACGCGGACGACCGCGGCGTTTAACACAGAACAGCACTGACGCGGAATACAGTCTGCGGATTTGCAGCGGAAGGAGTCTTAAAGGGTTAAACCTTGAGCATACCACCCCCAGAAGATTTAAAATGCTTATTAAAATGCTTATAGTTGATAAAATATGCTTGACGTAAAAATGGCAATTATGAAAATTTAGAGTTTTTTTAGAGCACCAAATGGTTTTATTTCCATAGCATCTTTTTTTACACCAATGCGTATTTAATTCCATCAATAAATGTCGATGTTTTAAGTACGATATAATTTTAGCTAATCGTTTATTCATTTTTTTGTGTTTGTCCTTGTTTACTTATTTGAGAAAACGTGATCATGATTTAATAAACGATGATATTTAAATTTCTTGAACTTTGCTGCTTCTTAATAATAAAAATTTCCTCACGTGTTTTGCCTCACAATTACATAGTAATTCTTTTAGGATTGCTTTACGTAATAAATTTTCAAAACAAATGACGTTAATATTACTATTATATTTATTTATAAGAAAATAATTACTATTGTCAAATTACAGTTGGTAATAAGATTTAATTTTCTTAATTTAATTGAAAATTAAACAAAAAAATTGTAATAAGATCTGTAAAATAATGAAGATAACCTAACATTTATTAAATACTTTTTTCAAATGAGTACCAAAAATCAAATTTTTATGAAAATAAAATAAAAAAATTTTAAAATCTAGCTGACTGCGAAAATTGCAGTATTGATTCGACTATTTAACAACAAAGCCATTCGAAATTTTTAACAAAAACCGTTTAATAAAAAAGATTAAAACCCGTATTTTAATAATTATTTATTAATTTACTTAATTTAAAAACCAAATGCAAATTTTTAAAGGGCTAAAGATGGTTAATTCTAGTATATTTTGTAAAAAGGTGGAATTAAAAAAAATTTCCGCGTTCTTATTTGTTTTTTTTTAAAACGTCATTACCGCACAATTTTAATTGGTCCCTTCATGTCTGCATTCTAATTTTCAGCGTCAGCCAGATATAATTCAACCATAGTTTTTATTTTGTAAAAACAAGGAATTTAAAACAAATTCTGCATTTGTTAACCTTAATAAAAAATGCCATAACCGTTACATTTTCAGCTCAGCTTGACACAATTCCCCAGTTGCCATAAAATAAAATTTTAGTTTTTTTAATGTCTTTAATTATACTTTGATGTGATTTTTTTATTCTAAATAAAATGTATCAGAAATATTTTGAATTTAATTTAAATATAGTTTTGAAAAGTGTGTAGTAAAGCATTTGTTTTTTTATTAGACAAAACACTATAGGTGTATATTCCCTCAATTTCAGAAAATGCAATAATTTCCGTACTGTACGTTTTTTGGTTTTTTTTGTAAAGAATGAAGTAAAGCCAGTTCTTTTACTTAAAAAACGGAGAAGCTGTAAAAAAATGCTTTGTCGATGAAAATGTATTGTGTGGTAATGTATGGGGTGGTACAGTCTGGCTCATTCGCGTAAAAAAGAGTAAAAAATAATAAAAAATTTTATTTTTTTTACTGTTTGTTATGAAGTTTGCTGTGTTTCTTTGGCTTTCCACCCGTAACAAAGGTATAGGCTTTAGCAAGAAAAAAAAAGCTTCGCTTCAGGCAGCTCAATTCTTTTTTTTTTGTTTCGTGCTGGTGACCGAAGTCGAAGGGGGAGGCAGAGACTAACTTAGTTACTATGCTAGTTAGAAACAGGTTTATTATATTATAATTATTTAGTTGTTTTATTTTTTTTATATAAAAAGCGATAAATATTATAAATATAAAGTGTTTTTAAGTATTTTTATTTTCTTAAAATTAAATTCTCTGAAATTAAAAAATCTTTAAATGTCCCACTAATTTTTTTGTGCCACAATACACATGTTTATTCGGTTTTTTATTTACCGATTCTTGTTTTGAAAAGTTAAAAAAAAACAGCGACAATAAAGCATCAAAAACTTCATGGAGATAGGAGATGGAAGATACCAATGTGAACCCCTGGTGTGAACACACTATCTCCGTTTAGAGATAGGAGATAGGAGATAGGGAGCCCAGTGTGAACCGGTCTTAAGTTTTTTGTTTATACCGATAATTGGTATTATATTTCTTTTTAAATTTCTGCAAAACACATAATTCCGCCCCCAGCCACAATAGTTTTATTTTAGTTTTTTCTGTTTGCCTTTTTTAAATCTCTATTTTTTAAAAATTACAATTCCGGTATTTAATCATTTTTTTAGATATTTGTAAATAAAATTGTTTGGTTTTTTAGTTCTTTAGATATTCTGAGCATCCTAAATTTACAACTTAACTATAATGTATATATTCAAAATTTTTAGGTTATATTATTTTTAGTATCATTAACATTAACATTGTAAAATAAAAAAAAATAATTTATTGCTAAGGTGATAAATATATTGACATTTTATATTAAAAATTGATGTAATTTCCCCAGTTCTATATAAATAAATTAAAAAACATTAATAATCATAGAGAAGTAAAATACTTTGGTGAGTGCAAATATTATATTATATATATATCATTTTATACTTTGTTTTAACTCTTTGCGATTGTTAGTGCAGCTCAGACGCGGAAAGGAAATCGCTGCTCAGTGTATTAGGACACCGTTATTAACCTGAACTGAGCTCCTTTTCCGCGTTTTAGACGCGTTTAAAAAGTCTCAAAAGATTAAAAAATATAAGACTACCGAATTTTTTAAACCGTTAAAAACATCAATTAGCTCACCTGAGTTTGAAACTAAATTTCGAAGTAAAAACTGGTACGGCCAACCCCGAAATGGTTCTACGAAAATCCGATGGAAAAAGTGACGACCGCTCCGTAACTGGCCCCAGCCGGTATATGATCGGGGGCGGGTGTCACCGATTTACTTAGGGGCAACTTTCCCATCCGCCCTCGATTCCCACCGAAAATAGAGTCAAGGGTTTTTTCAGACGTTTTGACGGACAATACAGGTGCGATAAAGTATTGTTCCTCGTCTGTGCAGGGTCAGACGGGCAATTTTTTACAAAGTCTTGATTGCGGCTAATTCGGACAGAAAAGTGGTCTCGAAGATATTTTGAATAAAAAAATTTTTGTTGTACTTCAGAAATAAACACAACACGCAATGATTTCCGGACAACATTTTAGTTGCTAAATTAGTTATTTTAGACAATAAAAAGATTTAATTTAGTTTGATTTTGTCAGTGTCTGGGAAGACGGGAACATTTAATTATTGTAAAACTAAACAACTGTACTAAAATTTTGCATATTTTTTTAAAATAAGTAAACTTATGAATAAAATATATTTCTTATTAAAAAACGGATTAAATGCAAATTTTCTTGGAAATAGATGACTCCTTAAATGCTTTTTTTTTCTTATATGTTTTTGCAGCTAAATTTTGGTTTAATTTCCTTTCATTTTATTATACTTTTTTTAACAACAGAAAGCTTCATTTCAAATTTGAAAATCTAATGAGAAAAGCCAATATGTGATATTTGAAAATTTCATTATTTTTTAGAACTTAATTTAAAGTTTATTTTATCTGATTTTGTTTCAAATTTTTATTTTTTATAGTTTTAAGTTCGTCATCAATCTCGACATGTTTTTTATAAATCAGGGATTTTAAATAGTTGCTAGAATTTCTCACAAAATTTTTCTTACTTATATTTTTCAAATGTGCTTTATCACAAAAAACTTTGCAAAAAAACTGTGTGGTGATTTACAAACTATAGGCAAAAAAAATCTAGCTGACCGCAAAAATTGCAGTATTGAATCGACTATTTAACAACAAAGCCATTCAAAATTTTTAACGAAATCGGTTTAATAATAAAGATCAAAACCCTTTTTTAATAATTATTTATCAATTTACCTAATTTAAAACCCAAATGCAAATTTTTAAAGGGCTAAAGTTGGTTAATTTTAGTATATTTCGTAAAAAGGTGGAATTAAAAAAAAATTCTGCGTTCTTATTTGTTTTTTTAAAAAAAAACGTCATTACCGCACAATTTTAATTGGTCCCCTCATGTGTGCATTCTAATTTTCAGCGTCAGCCAGATATAATTCAACCATAGTTATTAAAATAATTAAAAGTCATGTTGAAAATAAAAAAAAAAACCAAAAAGCATGAAAACGAAACTAGCCTGGCATAAATTATTAATTTGTCTGCTGTTTATTTTTATATTTTTATTTGATCAGTATTAGCTGGTGTTTATGCTGCGTGCCAAGTTGCTTGTTTTTAGATTTTACCTATTTTTTGTTAAAATTTCACGTTATCCGCTTAATTTCCCAGCTTTTTCCTAGCTCAAATACACCGCCCGAGTATGCCTATTTTTAGGTACAAAATCCATAAAAAAAGAAACAAAGGAAATTATTTTCAAAATGTTCAACGTTTAAAAATATTTTAATTAAAAAACTATGAGGTTTTTAATATTATGGTATGGTTTATACTGAAAATTGGATTAAAATAAAAAAAATAACTCGATGCATTCGTTTTTAAGCTAAAGGTTATGATATTTCCCTAAAGTAAAACACTGCATGATCGGAATTTTTAAATACACTATGATAAATATTTTTGTTCAAAATTCTTATCATGCGATCTATTTTCAAATTTCAGAGTTCACCACGCTTAAAATTTGCAAAAAGCGATAGGATTACTAAAATAAATTTAGTTTATTGTTTTGCGTTCATAATTTCATTATGGAATATTAAATTAAACCCCACATTAAAACCTATGGGAAAACAGTCACATACTCCATGGTGTTCGATGATTGCTTATATAATTTTTTTACATACGACCATTTTCGTCATATCAAAGAACAGCAATATAACTGTTGCGAATTCAAGCTTTGTGGGTTTCTGTATTTTTTTTTACATAAGTTTTTTAAAGTTGTTAGAATCTTTGTTATGTATGGTAAACAACATGCTGTTAACAGTATGTATGCCCTTTTAGTTTACTTTGGAAATGCAGAAATTTCTGCTTGAAAATTTTATAAAACAGTTTGAAACTGTTTTGTAAAATCAAATCTGGAAATTGTTTTTCTTCTACTTTCCTCTAGTCCCAATTGTAATTTTAAAAAGTATCGTGTAAAATAATACTAACCACATATGAATGGACGGACAGCTAATTTATTATTAGGAATTCCTTTCAACTTCCTGCATAATAACAGTTTAAAAGTTTTATTAAAAACATAAAGTTTGTCAGTCTAAACTGAATACTTAGACCAGCAATTTTCCACCTGCATTGAGCATTTTTCTATTACGTTCTATATACATTAATTTTAATTACATTTGGATGTCCCAGGTGGGAATTGGTGTCGAGACTAAGCAGATCGTAAAAGGTGACACCTTAGCAGATGCGTTAGGCTCAATTAAACCAGTCGCTTGATTTAAGTTGTATAAAAAAACTTCAGAAAAAATTACTTTATAGCGTTTTTTTTTCATTTTATATGTTGCATTTTGGTAGCTTATAGTAAATTGGCTTTAAAGAACGTGCTTGAAGATAATGAAAATATACCGCTGTAATTTACCCCTCCGTATAGATCATATGCGTTTAGAAAATAATTATGGTTTGGTTGGAGCATGAATATTAGAAAAATATTCGAGTTTATTCCCGCGTTATTTTCTCCCTCACGACATAAAAATTTGCATAATTAAAATTTTTTTTAGATTTTGTTTAAAATTCCAAAAATTTTTTTAATAAAACAGTTTGTATTTGATTTTTTGACATCTTTTCTAAAAATCTAAACGGAATTTCGTAAAGAAAAGTAATTTTGTAAAATACTTTTTCAATTTTACCCTAATTTATTTTATACTATTTTTTTTATAATTTGGAATAATTGATTAAATAAATCATAACCTTTACGGAATATGATAAAAAGAATCAGCAAAACTTAAACCCGTGACTTTCTCATATGGTAACGGAACTTCCAAATAGCCTTGGTGCATTTTCATTCCTTAAAATCTCATTGTTTTTCAAAATGAATAAAAGTCGTTTGTAACTTTCAAAGTAAACATGTTTTATATTTATTTTTATTTTTTATTATTTTTTTGCTTTTTACTTTTTTGTTTTATAACGTTAAGCTTTTTTGCTTTTCTATTACTTAACTATTTTTTCCGTTACGCATGCGCATGTCTGATTCATGTGTGATTATGTAATAATTATACTCTTTCTGATTGTTTCATTAAAAAAGTGCCTCTCAAATGCAAAAAAATATCTCCACCATGACTATTTAATACTAATAGTTTTGTCCACTTTGCAACACTAAAACGCAAATTGCGATTTAAATTTGACATCTGAGACGCGATAATAATCGAAAACGGCTAATTTCACAGATTTTATTTTTAAAAGGGCCGTGCAAAGACAATTTGTTGTGTCTGTTTTAATAATTTTAGTGAAAATAATATTATCTTCTCGCTTAAATTTTAAACCTTTTTTTCGCTTCAAACAAACGCTTAACTCATTTGATCTTTCAAAATGGCTAAACAAATGTGTTTAGCGAATTATCTATTTGAAAATTTTTTAAAGATACTCAAAGTCGATAATCAAAAAATTGTCTTAAAAAACTTTGGAAAAAAAATAAAAAAACACGCATTATTCAGCGTCAATTTTAACTTGCGGTAATATTATTTCTATTTCTAAGTTGTTTTTTTTAATTTTCAGGTTTTAAATAATTATATAGGGTAGTGCATTTAATTTCGGCACTTTTTTGTTTTTCCAATGTAACTTTTCATTGTATGGCCCGATTTTCATGTTTGATAGCTCATTTTGAAGCTTTCACGATACTGCGTTGCGTCACAAAAGTTTCACTGTACAAAAGTAGTTTTTTTACTTAATTAAATCAGTTTTTAAAAAAACGGAAAATTGCCGAAATTAAAAATATGCATTTAATTTCGGCACTTTACAAACAATCGATTGTTTCTCAGTAAAAAATCATCATTTTCAAAAATTTAAAAGCCTATCATTATCTTCAGACAGTTTTCTTTAATTTAAGCTTCTACTTGTTGTTCAACGTGTAAGTGGCAAAAAGTTACAGCTAAAATGCCAAATGGTATCAAAATGAGCAAAATTTGGGAAAAAAGTGCATTTAATTTCGGCACTTTTTAAAAGGACCCTCTTAATCGAGTTTAAGTGCAGTGCTATGACCCCTACACATATCAACGTTGTCTTTTAACTATTTACAACTACAATTTAACACCCGACCACTTAATTCAATCCGTTTTTACCTACAGCATATGAGTGCCGAAATTACACTATTTTATTTTATAACGATTGCTCACCACAGACGCAACGTAGAACCACGGGGACTAAAATTCGGAAAATAGACTAAATTTTACCAGGACAGTTTAATTTTTAAACCAATTTATTGCGTAATCATGAAATGCCCATGTTCTAAAAACGAGTATCAATTTTATTTTTTTATAAATCACACAATTTCACATAAAAATATCACAACATAACAAATAAAAAGCTCACGACTGTCATCTACATATAATTATCTCTCATTTGAGCTATCAAACGTCATATTCCGTTCAGGATTACCAAAGATATAGTCCAAAATCAAAAATGCCCAATTGGGAAAAGTGCCGAAATTAAATGCACTACCCTAGTTGCCATATAATTTTATATTTTGATTTTTTTTTTCATAAAAACGAACAAATAAACAAAATTTTGATAGAAATAATAAGAAAAAAAGCTTTGCTTTCAGGGCTTAAAATCATGATCAAATTTAATTGGCTATATAATTTTAGCTAAGCCTTTATTATGGTTTTGAAATTAAAGTTAATTTGAACTGACGTATAATTATATTTGCGTCGTTTCGTTATTTTTTGTGATTTTAATTCTTTGTGTATATTTGTTACGTTAATTTAGCGTTCTAATTTTTATCGTTTTCTGTAGCAAATTTATTCCTAGTTTATTTCTTTGTATTCTTAATTTGCTGGATACAAGTAAAACAACTAAATTATTTAATGAACAGGATCACGCCATGTATTTCTCAAAATAAATTGGTGACTAAGAAGTTTTCATAACTAAAAAAATAAAAAAATTAGGAGTTTGCGTTTTATATAAATATAGTTATGTCTATACAATTAAAACATTTGATAAATTATCATTTTGGCTGAAAAATATTCACTAAATGCACGTTGACCATATTATAAATTTGCAAAAAAAATTCATTTTAGAAAGTTTTTTTGTTATATATTTATGAATTATGACAGTGGTGTTCTGGATTTTTAGATAGCCAAAGCTTTCATTTACAATAAATGATTTTTGGAACCTTTTTTTTATTTAGCCAAAAGTATAAGCGGCTAATGACCTCCGTATTGCGGTCATAGGTGAGAACGGTCCCGCAAACTAGGGGGTGGTTACCAGGGTAAATCGCATTTTTAATTTTAGGAGGGAAGTCCCAGGAGGGTCCGGATCCCCCTAGCTTTTTAGGGGGAGGTCGACCTGGGGTGAAAAATTTTAAAATCTAGACTGGCCTGAGGTAGGGTCCGGTGTCCGGCGCAAAATAGTTTTAAACCATAATAACTTTAATAATATTGTTCTTTTTATAGAATAATACTACATTTTATTGAATAAAAAGCTATATTTTGCTATAAAAAGAGTGCAAAAAACATGAATTTGTGTTAAAAATTTACGTTTTTGAAAGAAAATTTATCATAAAAAAAATACCTGAAATTTTCTCGAGGGGGGTGGGGGAGGGTCAGATTTGAAATTTAGAGGGGAGGGGGCTGGTGTAAAAAATTCGTAAATTTGGGGGGGGGGGCTGAATTTTTCGTCTAGGCAGGAGGGGGAAGGGGGCTAAAAATTTTGAAACTAGGGGGTGGACCCCATCCTGCCCCCTTCCACTTTCTCACCTATGATTGCGGTACTTTTTTGATCATAAAGGAGCAAAATTTTTTTTTATAAGAAAAAATTTATTAAACTGTAATACCAAAACGTATGTTTTATATTGTCATTTAGTTTATTTTATTAAGTGGAAATTTTTTTATATTTTTTTATATATCGAATAAGGAAAAAAAGGCCTGCAGAGAGTAACGTAAAGAAATTGAACTAAAAATACTTAAATTGCTAAAAAAGCATTATTTATTATTTAAAATTAAAATTCGTTAGCAGAGTTTGCTCTAAGCTTTGTTTGTTTGTTTTTGTGTATTTTTCGTTTGATAAAATTCAAACGGAATTCCTAGT
>JASAMX010023513.1:0-37733 GCA_030248175.1 Microlaimidae sp. YZB2_3 | reverse complement strand
ATGTGGTAGTTTCTCTTCGTTCAGTTACGTATTGCTCAATAAGAGTAAACAAAAATGTGAATGAAAGCATCATTAAAAATGACCTAATATATTTACTTATGTTAACAGTTTACTAAGTAAGAAAAAGGATTTTTTGGAAGATAAGGATTGTTAGCAAGTTTGTCTGGAAAACCAAAAATTAAAACATTAAACCCCATATTTTAAGGGTAAATAGAAAAAAGTCCAAAACCTTTAATCTTATCACATTTTCTGTGCTGAATTTATCTTAAAATTTTTTAAAGTTAGATAACACTTTTATTTTAAATTTGGATTTTCCAACTTTTTGTTGTTAAAAACGCGAACCTATTTATTAGTCTTGAAGGTGATTAAAAATTGTCTATACCATCACGTTATGATGAAGTCGCTGACATGAACATTGGTCGGCAAGCTGAGTGGGTCAGCTAAACGGGGCAATATGGCCCTTTGGAAAGCTAGGAGGAGGTTTCAGGGAGGGAGGTCCGTACCCCCATAGGCTTTCTGGGGGGTAGACCGGTGCGAAATCCAGAGTGGGTTCGCTTTCAAAACAAAGTCACATAAAATCATTTATTTAACTTTTTAGCACTAATATAGAATTTTATATACTACAATAGGCTATCTATGTATAAAAAAAGTACAAAAGTACTGTTTTTTTACTACAAAACCGTGTTTGTGACAGTAAATGTTGATCTAAATGCATACCCAAAATTTGGCTCGTAATGGGGGAAGGAGAGGGTCGATCTAGAATTCCAGAGGAGGATTTCAAAATTTAAAAATTTTGAAGTAAAGGGGTTTCCTAGATCTTTTTCTAGGGGGGTACAAAATTTCGAGGCTAGAGGGGGGACCACACCGCCCACCCTACTTCCTCCCCCCATGCTCATGTATGGATGTAGTGCAAACTTGTGCATAGTACTACTGCGATGTCCTCCTGTCCCCATTTTATTAGTGGCTGTGCCATTCCCCTGTTTAGGCGCCCTATGTTCTGTTCCATTAGCAAATATAAAAATACTAAAAAAATTTTGGTTTTTTTTTTTCGAAAAAAAAAATTTTTTTTTCGCAGTTTTAAACATATTTTAACAAAATTTATGTCATTTCATTTCAAACATGTTTTTACTTGAATTCTGTTTGTTTGTTTTTTTTTATACTTTTTTTATCTTTTTCCCACCTTCCCAAAAAAATTGGACCTCACAATAAAAATGATTTACGTTATTCTCATTTTTTATTCGCGTACCAAAAACATAATGCGATTCTTTTTTTAACAATTTTTCCCATACAATTTGTTTTCTAACAGACCTGTGCACTGACCTCCCCCCGGGGTTTTATTCATAGATGTTTGGGGGGGGAAGAGGGGTCCACTCCACCCCCAACCTCTCCCTGGCTGGAGCCAAAATTTTGGACCCCCTCTCCCCCAGGAAAAATCCAGGGGCCCTCCCCTCCCCCCCCCCCGCCCAAAGCTCAAGGGCGGTCTATCCTGACCCTCCCCCCTCCTAGTGAGGCTGACCCCTCCCGACCAATTTAGAAGTATAATTTTTTATTTACTGTCAAAAAAACGCTTTTTAGTTAAAAACAACTTTGTTAAAAAATCGAAGCCCCCTGACCCCCTCCAGACCTGTGCACGGTCTCAAAATACTTGCATTCTGGAGGATTCACCCCTCCTTTGACCCTCACCGCCAAAAAATGAAAAAGTACCCTAATATTATGACGCCATTTTTTGATCTATGATAACACCATCATACGCAAAATATTTGCAGTTTTTAACCTATTTCAATGTATTTTAAGCCATTTTAGAGCTATTTTACCTTATTTTCGCTTTTTTGTCCCTTTTTTCTCTTCTTCCTCCCCTGCTTGCCCCCCCGTTTTTTTGGCCCCCCCGTTAAAAAAATTTTGCCCCCCGTGCCCATCCGTTTTGGAATTGCCCCCCCCCAATAAAAGCCCGAAAGGAGGGGGCAGTGCACAGGTCTGCCCCTCCCCCTAAATTTGAAATCTCGCAACTCGGGTCGACCCCCCTAAAAAGTCAGGGGAGGGGTCCGGTCCGGACCCCCCCTTCCTAAAAAATTTTGGCGTTCTACCCGGGGGTGGACCCCCTTAGCGGACCTGACCAAAAACATCTATGGTTTTATTGGGGGGTGCATTCCAAAACGGGGGGCACGGAGGGGTAAACTTTTTGAAACAGCGCGATGAACGAGGGGCAAGCAGGGAAGAAAGAAAAAAAAAGAGAAAAAAGGAGAAAAAAAAGAAAAAAAAAGATAAAGGGGGGAAAGAGCCAAACAAACCGAAATTTAGGTAAAAATAGGTTTAAAAAAAATGGCTTAAAATGCATTGAAATGAGTTAAAAACTGCAAAATTTCGCGACGGTGGGGTCATAATATGTAGAAAAAAATGGTGCCATAAATTTTGGGTTCTTTTTTTCATTTTAGGGCGGGGGGGGGCAATAAAACGGAGGGGGGAATCCTCCAATAAAGCGGGGGTGGGCATTTCCAGACCGTGCGCAGGTCTGTAATATATCATTCTTAGTTTCAAACAATTTTTTACCTAACATAGAAGAGAGATCGTCAGTTGAGGAGGCGCCCAAGGACATGGCAATCAGTCTTTTCCGCTTCAAGGAGCGTTCTCTCAGTTTGGAGGATATGTTAGAAGACGCGCTATTTTCTGAAACCACTGCCGGCGCCATGAATCCGGACTCGCTCCCGTCTTTCCGCCCGCCATCATCCGAAATCGGGGTTCCGCCCCCGCCGCAATGGCGGTTTCTTCCGGTCTCTTGGTCTTTCTCGTCGAACGTCCGCACTCGGGCCACCGCCGTACTAGTCATGTTATCGGTTTTTAGCACTGAAAAAGTTAATGAAAACAACGAGAATTAATTATGCCGTCATATAACCGCCGTCATAGTCAATGCCGTCATATTAAATCTAAGCCTGAAACAACACTTTAAGAAAACACTAAAACTGCTTTAAAAGTGTAAAGGGGAAGTTCAGCACAATCTAAGCTAAAGTTTTACGCAAAATCTACGGAAAAAAGATACAATTTTTGCAAATCCAAAACAGCATTTTTAAGATTCCTTTATTTTAGGTTCAGTCAAAAGTATGCAGTCTATTGAGTCGAGTGGGTTCCTGAACTAACTTAACTCGGTGATAGTTAATCCTGGTATAACTCCCGGATTAACTACGGTGTAATCACGGACTAACTCATTTGAGATTAACTAACTTCGAGTTAGCCCAAGATTACATTGTAGTTAATCCGAGGGTTTATACGGGAATTAACTAACATCAAGTTGTCCGGGTTCATCAAAAATATAATGCGTTTGCAATATTTCCTTTAAACCTTGACACTTGAAATTTACAAATAAAATTTATCATGATATGGTAAATTTCGCCATGGGGCTTTAACGCTAATTTTATGGTGATTTTGCACATCACCCTAATTTTAGAGAGGGGGTGTCTGTCTGGGCTACTTCCAAATTTTAAAAAGGTGTCGGCAGTTTTAAGATTTTGTGGAGGATAATAACCCTGCCCACCTATAAATTGGCAGTAGTATTATGTTTACTATAGATAATAATTAACGAACAATTGTACTATAGTCATTGAAAATGGAACATCCCTCAAACCTTTTGTGCCAATAAATATTTTTATAATCAAGCTATAAGAATAATAATTAACTGATTAGTTACTAATAAATAAACTAAAAAAATATTACATTCATTAAGCAATATTAGGGCGGAAAAAATAGACAGAGTTCCGGAGCTCTGGAGCTTGGGGGTTGCTCTAGAGGTCCTAAAAGCGGAATTCTGCTTTGGAGCTCTGGGGGCTTTAAGCTTCGGGGCACCTCACTAGATAATTACAGACCAATGCACCCGATTGGGCTAATTGTTTGTAATATAATGTTTAATATTTAATAAATAATAATGAATTAAAAAGAATTTCGAACAAAAATTGATTTATTAAAAACTTATTAACTTTGATAACCTAATATTGCGGTATGAATGTTAATCTTTTTAGTTTTTTACTAGTAACTAATTAGTTAATTACTTTGAAAAAATATCATTCTTCTAGCTTTACTATAAAAATATTTTTTAACATATAAAAACTTTAAGGTTGGCCCTTTTTTAATGACTATAGTATAATCTTTTCTGAAAGCTTGTCCATAGTAACATAATAACACTACCAATTTTCATTTTTTGCTTAGTGATTTAGCACTATATCTGTAAAAAAAGTGGTAAAAATATTTCATTCTTTGTGTTAATATTTTATTTAAAAAACGCGTAAAAAATGAAATTTTAATACTGAGCAAAATTTTATTATGCTATAAAATTTCCAAAAACACATTTTAAGAATATAAAAATACATTGATACAATCAAAACCACCTAATTTTATGAAAAAAAAATATTTAAAAAAAGTTTTTAGCTCGAAAATTGCGGATTTGAGCACATGTAGAATCTGCCAGTGATGTATCTGTTGCACACCCCTCTCAAAACGCCGACTGTCTAGGAGTATAGAGGTCCATGGCCCTACTCACCGTAATGTGATGCTCATAGGTCACCGACCTTCGACGGCTCAGGGAGGGGGGTCCACACCCCGGGGTGTGGAGGTTTTTGACCGCCAGGGGGGGGCCCCACCCCGGGGGTTTTTTTTTGCAAAAACGACGGGGGGGTGGTCACACCCCGGGGTGTTTTTTTTTTTGACCAAAATTGACAATTTTTTGACGAAATTTGACCATTTTTTAAGTATTTTTTGGTGTGGGGGGGGGTGGTCAAAAATGGGCCTTAGGGGGGGGTCTGGGGTTCAAGGGGTCGATTGGGGGGGGAGGGGTCAAAAATAGGCCTTAGGGGGGGGGGGTCAGGTCTCAGAGGCCGTAGGGGGGCGACCCCCCCCCCGCCCCCCCCCCCTTCGGTGACCTATGGTGATGCTTTGAATTTACGTTTTATAAACGTTAAAAAAACGGTGTCCGGAAATTTCGTCTTCTACACCACGTCTTTTAACATCTCGTCTTCTACAACTCGTCTTTCAACATCTCGTCTTCTACATTTCGTCTTCGGAAAACTCGTCTTTTAAACATCTTGTCTTCAGAAAACTCGTCTTTTCGATGGGATTTTGTAAACGTAGTTTCAAAAATACGGGTTTCTACCCCAATGATAAAAGTTTCTTTGGTTTTTGGGTTTGCTTATTAGGCTTAGGAAAAAACTCTTCGGTTCAAAAAGCATCATTAAATACAAATTTACCATGATAAAGTTTTGCTTGATTTTTAAGCTTTGCTTAGGTTTAGATTCTCAGTTTTTTAAATGAATCATTTAATAAAAGTTTATCGTGATGAAAATTTGCTTGATTTCTGGCTTTTGCTTAGGGTTAGGTAAAAAAAATTTTTTAATAAATTGTTTTAGTCAAAAAATAGAAGAAACTTGTCTTTTGAAAAGTGCGTTTACAAAATTAATCAAATCCAAAAGACGAGTTTTCCGAAGACGATATGTTTAAAGGGGTGGGGGTAAAAGCCGGACCACCCGGACGGACTGACGGAAATCGATGGGGTAAAACCCGGACTGACGGACCGTCTAAAAACATAAATATCTCAAGAAATACATAAGATTTATAAAAAAAATAAAGATATTTTTGCAATCTCCAGATCACGAGCTTCACGTTTATTTGCTTATTTTTGTGTTTTTGTTTATATTAAAAAAATTAAAATCTTCCGGGTTTCTTTGACGCGGGTATTTTTTGACACACTTACCGTAAGTTTATTTATTTTATTTACTGAAAGTTACTTACCTTACCTTACACTTACCGAAAGTTTATTTTTCATGAATTAGTAAAATTAAATATGTTCCATAAATTAAAATTAAACTTTCTGAAATTAAAACTGTATATAAATATAATTCTGTATTAAACTGGCAGTGCTTCTTTTGCAAAACTCATGATGGAAGGAATATTTCGTTCGCAATATAAATTGAAATAAAATTTTAAATACGCGGTATTTTTTATCGTTTGAACGCGCGGCTGTTTTTTTTTGGTTTTTTTTGTATTCAAATTAAAAACTGGACAGTAGATCCTCAAGTCTTGATTTAAGGTGTATTTAGAAACCATTTAATAACTCTGTATTTTACAGATCATTTAACCATAAACATAGTTTATTATATAGAATTATAGCTAATTATTGTAAATAAATGTTTTGATTGAGCTAATGTACTTCGAAATTGGAAAAATTGCACCCTTAAAAACTTGGTCATGCGAACTAAAAACTCGGAAGATTTTATTTTTTTAAATATAATAAACCAACTTTTAAAACCTGCTACATATTTAGTAGAATGCCATAAGCATCAATTTAATGTTTACTTCATAATTTTATGCAGTATTTATTGAGATATTTGCGTTTTTCGACGGTCCGGCGGTCCGGGTTTTACCCCTTTGATTTCCGTCAGTCTGTCTGGGTGGTCCGGGTTTTACCCCTACCCTGTTTAAAGGACGAGTTTTCCGAAGACGAGTTGTAGAAGACGAGACGTTGAAAGACGTATTGGGTACAAGTTCCATACGTGTACCAAAATTCGATTTGATCGATTTAGCAGTAAATACAAGTTGGAAAACATTATTATAACCTAAATAAAACACGTAGACCTCATTTTTGTGGTTATTTTTACGATTTAAGCTATGGGTAAAAAGTTATGAGCCAATTTATACCCAAAAAATGGTCTTTTTTAGCAAGTGCAATTTATGATGTTAAGAAAAAAAACTTGTAAACTAACAAACTAAAATAAAAACTATGTTTTAACAATGCTAATAGTCTGAAGAACACAAAAAATTTAAAAAAAATTGAAAATTCGAAACTCACATGGACCACCAAAAACATGGACAAGAAAATTTATTTTATTTAAAACGCTAATTTAAACTTAGTTTTTCACCGATTTATTGTTCCTAAGCCTGAGCAAAACCCAAAAATCAAACAAAACTGTAATATAATTGATTTATTTTAAAAATAAGTTGTTTTTAAAAAAATTTTTATTTTTTCACAACTAAAATTTGGTGGGTATTTGAACGGTTACTATAAAAAATTGGTAGTTACGATGAAAAAAATAAAAGTATATTTGTAACTGCCAGACACTTGGTAATACAACAAAAATAATATTAATTCGATTAAAGGCTTAATAAAAAAAATTTCTTAATAACATAAATTGTACATGCCAAAAAAGGACAAATTTTGGGTACAAATTGGCTCATAACTTTTTTTCAAAAGCTCAAATCCAAAAAATAACCACAAAAATGAGGTCTACGTGTTTGATTTATGCTATAAAGATGTTTTACAATTTTTAATTACTGCTAAATCGGTCAAATCGAATTTCGGTACACGTATGGAACTTGTACCGACGTATTGTAAAAGACGAAATTTCCGGGAACCGCTAAAAACAGCACAAAAGCATATATTTTAATTTGATAACCAAAAAAACGCGTTATTTAAAGGAAAATAGTCTTAAAATTAAAAGTGAAAGTAATGAAAAAAGCCTATTTTGTATAGAGCTTCTTGCACTCTATCTTTAATATCTGGAAAACGGCTAATGAACGCCAATCGACATAGTCATATCCATATCCGAATCCGCCATAAATAAATACACATACAGACCTGTGCACGGTCCAGAAATGTCACCGTTACCGCCACATCGAAGTCCGCGACTCCACGGTCCATCGTACGATGGGACTCCATGTCTCCATCGTAGACTACTTTTATACTTGGAGTAAATTTTTTCAGAAACGATGTAAATCGTTCCCAGTAATTTTTCCATTGCAAAACGAATCTCGGTAAAATGACCCTTGACAAATGACATTCTGGTAAAATGACCATTGAGTAATTTAACATTCATCATAACTGACCATCAATCAATTCAGCTTGACTTTTAGGGTTTGCTTAATCTTAGGAAAAAATAAACCCGAAGTGGCGTTTGCTATTCTCATAGTAATAGGAATTCTCAGTAATAACCAATCTTGGCGGCTAACATAAATTACTTGTGCAGATGTAACCCCTACAGCTGTTTCCTAACCTAAACTTACGTATTCCTAGGCCTAAGCAAAACCTAAAAACAACCCAAGCTTTTTCCTAAAGCCTAAGCCTACGTGTTCTGAAACCTAAGCAAAACCTTAATAACAAGCTAATTTTTTGAAACAACTGCGTAGCAAAGGCTTAGGTTGTTTTGTTAGATTTTGCAACCATTAAGGTAACTGACTTAAATTCAGCCAATCTAAAATTCGGCCATCGGCTGTTGTTTTTGCCATGCGCAAAGTAATGAACTGAGTATGGCTAGATATAGATCTTCATATATACATCTTGATGTATTTAGGTAATTCAATTTGCGTTTATAGAGCACAATACTCAGTGGCCGAAATTAAGGCTGGTCGAACTTAAGTCAATTACCTTACATTATATTTTTCATGAGTTATTTATCTTAGTTGCCTTTTATTTTATCTTACCATACGTTGTTTTATAAATCCTCTATTGTTTTCATACACTCTTGCTTGATAAAATTTGTCATCATTGGCAAATAATTTGATACCAGCAGATTCTTTAATAACGTTTATAAAAAGTAGGGCCAAGAACTGACTCTTGAAGGATGCCTGAAATGCGTTTGTGGGTTCTGAAATCACGTTTTAATAATGACTTATTATTATTGGCATTTTTCCAAACAATAACATTTATTTTTGTATCTTATTCCAAGTTCCTTATTGCGTTAGATTTTTAGCAACGCTTTTAAAAAATCAATATATTGAATCTATTAAGAGAAGCACATTTATTTGAATTGTTTCTGCAGTATTCTTATTTATCCGTATTATACAAAAAAACGTTACTAGAGGCTTTTCTATTATTTTAAGTTCAGTGAATCATAAACTCATTAAAACCACTAAAACTAAACAAAAATTTGCAAATAAGCTGTAAAATTTAAACATATGATGTTATTGATTATAGGTTTTAATCCATAACCTGGTCTAATCATTACCTTTAATGATTTACGACGAGTCATGCATGATGACAAAAAATGTTTATAATTTTGAAAAAAATTTCTAAAAAATTAAAACAAAGATGGAAGTCACCTCTGGGGGTCCAGTGGTGACCTCCAGAGGGGTCACCACTGGAGATATTTTGTTGAAAAAATTTTTGTGGGCTATTGGGGCAGGGGTAAGGTTTCAACAAAAAATTATTAAAATTAAATTAAAATTAAAATCAAAAAGTTTGACTTCGCACCGCACCTTTAAGCAATTTTTTTACAGCAGACTTTTTAGATCAGGGTTTTTCAAAAACTCCAGCGAAATACTATAACAACATGGCTTTTTGAAAAACGTGTCAGCTAGCGGGGCTTTAGAAAACGAAGGAACATCTCGGTTTTATAACCATCCCTAGTCTTCAAAGATAGATTAGGTTCACTTTTAAGCTGGAAATTATCACCCAGCAGCATAAAAGCGGGTACCTGGTTGATTCATAAACCATAAAAAGATCATTTTGTGGCTGAAAATGTTAAAACCGTATTGCTTGACTTTTAGATCACGCACGCCATATAACAGCGAAACATCAACAACATGAATTCTTTGAAAAACGTTTCAACTTGCAGGTGTGAACCAAAAACGCAATCGCTCAAAAGTCAAGGCTCCGCTTTTCAGGGTGCGGGGTGAAGTTTCCCAACCAAAAGCTGAAATTAATCAAAAATAAAAGACTTTAAAAGTATTATTTGAAACTTTTGATCCCGGAACAGCATACACAAGCAGCCATATATTACTCGTGCTAACTATACCAACCAAATATACATAACAATAACAGCAAATGATAATATTACATTGACTTTATTTTGGTTGTCGATCTCGGTACAATTAGTATATGCAAGACAAACGTTCGGCGCCCCAACCTCATTAAAAATAACCTCAACTACGATAATAGCAAATCTATAAGATCTTTTTATATATTTTTAACCATCAAACAATAAAGCCTCCTTTGGCTTTCATATTTAATTTAGAGAACCAACCTTTCAGCACTAATTTCTTGCAGCCAAAGCCTAGAATTAGGTGGAAGCCCGTATAAGGAAAAAACTATATCGGATGCGCCGCATCTAATAAAATTAATTTCTTTACAATTTTTTTTTTTAAAATCAGATGTTGAAACAAATTAATAAATTCTGCATTGAAGTCTCCAAAATTGGGCTTAAAACCCAATAACCAAAAAAACTTTCTATTCCTTTCATTTCAGAATTAACTTTTAAAAAAATCAATGATAGTTTTAACAAAAATATATAACTTATTTTTAGTTTTAACAAATAAAAACCCAAGAGGGATATTTCGAAAGTAATACAGTTTTGGTATGATTGTCTTATTTGTTTCATACACTGTGAAACTTTTAGTTGGTTGTTTGTTCTTCCACCTTTGGGAAAATAATAGTGAAGAAAATTAGCAAACTAAAGCTAAAGTCTTCCAGGCTGAAATTAAGGGCGTAACCGCTCTCCGCCAGGAAGAAATAAACAATAAACCCGTGAGCAAGAAAAATTAAAAAAAAAGTTTTCAATGGTTATGTAACCAATTATTATTTAGTTGCGTCATGTGTTTTTCTGCACGTGATATTTTCTCAAAAAACGAGTGGTTACTTTACCACCCACCTATTTTCACCCTGATAGAATTTATCTTTAATTTAAGTAAACTCTAAAACAAAGATTTATTTGACCAAGCCATTAATTTTTCTAAATTTATATGTGGCAACAAATTCTGATAAAAATAGTTATAAAAGTTTTATTTTTAAGACATATTAAACACTTTTTACAAGATTTAAAATGAAAGTAAATTGTTTAAAATGTATTTCTTCTAAATAAGCCCAGGCCCTAGTAGTTGCCTACCTCCACTAGTAGTAGCCTACCCTTTTGCACTTATTGAAAAATAGTAGTATAGCCTTCAAGAGAAGCCCAGGCTATTATTAAAAGACAGCAGCAATTTTCAAGGCGGCTTGTTGTACACGCATTATGTCAAATTGTTAAAATTTGCTAAAAAAAACTTGTTGCATCAAAAGCCGAATTGATGGCTAATAAAACAGAAAATGTCGATAGTGACCAGTTCGGGTCATTGTTCGTCGTTACTACGGCAAAATGAGCCACAGTTCGTATAAAATATGTGTGTCTGTGACTTATTTTATATTTAAAGCAGAACAATATTAACTACAGAATGAGTCACAGTTACGTGTATTTTAAAATGGCTGTGGCGAGTATTTGATGAAAATAAAATTTTGTTGGAAGTTTGTAGAGTATTTTGCTTGCAAAAGTCGTTTTTCGAACACTATACCCGCATCTCGTTTTTTTTTACAATAAATAGTAGCCTAGCCTCTAATAGTAGCCTACCCCATTTACACCCATTGAAAAAATAGTAGCTTAGGCCACTATTAAAAAAAATACGGTAAGTGGTAACACAATTTCGCTGCCAAAGAGAGTTGTTACTAAAATAATGAAACATTTATTAACGTTATTTTGTTAATAAGCAAACGGAAAACGTTAAATAAATTTAAATGTAGAAATTAAAAATTTTACGCATTTTTATTTTAAAAAATTAGTACAGCTTAGCTGGAATATTTGTAATCTGATTATGATTTATCGTAAAATAAACACTTTAAAGAGTCGCTGTCGTTCGGTAAAATAAAATGTATTTGAATTTAAAATAATAAATTAAATTTATTTATTCAGTAAAATTATAAATAGTTAACATAAACAAAATAACGAGCAAAACAAATACACATTAATCATCCATCACTCTAACTGCCAATTGCTGCAATTTTTCTTCTTCGTTTGGCTTTTGCGACCCAAATTTCGATCCCAGCTTCCATATTTTCACTGTGCCAAGAGCGTCTCCTGTCGCCAGCAATTGCGGATTATGCGGGTTGATTGAGACGGAAAGAACCGATTTTTTATCTTTATAAGGTAGTAGTAAGGTGTACGGTACCCATATAATAGTATTATAGTTTTTTTATACAATAATTACACTGTAGATTTTTTTCGATATAAAAAAGGTCTGTGCTTTGTTTAAGTTTTTTATCGTCCAAACGTGCTAAAAATTTACTTTCGCAAAAGAATCTAACTAAGTTTTAAAACAACTTAAAGTTGCCGTTTTTCGGGAGAAAGAACTGTTGCTGCAACTGTAAAAGGTACTTTGCAAAGAAGCTATCAAGTGGTTTATGAAGCGCGCTGATTAGCTGTCGGGGAGTTTACCAAATGCGCTGATTGGCTGTCGGGGAGTTTACCAAATGCGTTAATTGGCTGTCGGGGGTCTATTTGCTCGAAACGGTTTTGGAAACGCTCAAGAATTTTATGGTAAACGAATTAGGCCTAGCTTACACCTAAGTGACAAGTGAAAAGTGACAACGCGTTCAAACCGCAGTGACAAATAACACTGTAAGACCTGGTTCATATTGAAATGACAAGTGACAAGGCGTGCACACCGCTGCGACCAATGAGAGTAAAGGTCTATTCATACTTATGACAAAACGTCCTTTGGACTTTGTCCTTTGGACAAAGTCCAAAGGAAAAAGTCCAAAGGGAAAAGTCCAAAGGACAACGTATTCATACTTTTGTCCTTTGGACTTTTCCCTTTGGATTTTGTCCTTTGGACTTTGTCCAAAGGACAAATTCTGAGTAGCGTTCATACTTCGTCCAAAGGACAAAGTCCAAAGGACGTTTTGGTTTGTCCTTTGGACTTTGTCCAAAGGACGTTTTGTCATAAGTATGAATAGACCTTAACGGTGTAAACGTGTTTTCAGTAATCCCTTGTTACTTGCCACTGCGGTCTGATCCAACCCTAAAAGTTTACTTAAAACAGGGTATCACAATCCCGGCTCCTACCTTCGTTGGTTTGGATTTTGTACAAGGGTGCTTGTTCGTTTTCCGTCAAATCGTATATCCCGATGTCCCCAACCGACGTGCAAACGACGAAAACCATCGGCCTGAAATGTGCCGTTATTTAATGTTTTTGTCTAAACATATACGTAATAAATTTGAAAAGAAGAAAAAAAATTAGGTTTCCAGATTATGGGTAAAAATCTGCCAAGAAAAAAAAATTTTTCGAAGAAGGGGTAAATAGATATACAGAAGTGTAAAGAAGTGTGGATATACTCAAATTTGAGCGACCTGGAAAACCGAAGAAAGTTTTAAAATCGCAGTTTAAGTTAAATAGACACGAAAAAAAGGAAAGTTAGAAGAAAAACCACCCAAAAATTTTAACTGGGGGAGAAAACTTTTTAAACAAATAAACAAGCAACCAAATAATTCATAAAGTATAAAAGGCTAAAATTTATGCATGATTATTGCGCAAAATCAAAACAAAAATGCATAAGTAATAAAATACAACCAAAATAGTACATTAATTATTAGAATAGCTGAATAATAATAATGATTAAAAAATGCGTTTCGCTAAAGGAAAGTCTGAAATACCACTATTTCTTATTAGCGTGTTTTTTTGGTGTCCGGAAAAAATACATTCTGCATAATATCTTCGGAAAGAATCTCTTCTGCAATAATAACTTTTGCAAAAATACATTCCAGTAAAATATCTTCGGAAAAAATAACTTCTCGCCGTGCGTCGCAGAAGATATTATGCTGGAAGGTATTCTTTCCGCCCTTCTAACGCTGAACGTTGGATGAATAAACCGACGAGTGAGGCGCGCAGCGGAATGGAAATAAACAAATTTTATAATTTAAAACATTACAAGCTGTAAATAATAAAAATATCAACATTTTTTAAAAGAAGTATTATTTAATAATGTATCATAATACAATTTAGTTTGATTTTAGGTTTTGCTTAGGCTTAGGAAAATAAATTTAATTAAAACAAAGTTTTGAATAATTTTTAAAGCACTTAAAACTAACTAAGAATGTTTTATACTTAGTTTTTAAAACCATAAAGTTTAGCACAGCGGAATAAAAATAAACAAATCGTATTATTTAAAACATTACAAACCATTGATAACAAAAATTAGATTTTTTTAATAAAACATTATTAAAAAATGCATTACAATACAATTTCGCTCGATTTCAAGGTTTTGCTTAGGCTCAGGAAAAATAAATTTAATTAAAACTAAGTGTTAATTTGCTTTTAAAGCCTTTTACACCAGTATGATTTTATACTTTAAATTTTTAGAAGCATTAAGTTTTTAATTTGTCCATAAGCGAGTAATTTTAAGTTTAGAATTAAACAAACCAGTGTACTTTTCATTTAGTAATTTAGTTTAATAAATTTACCAGTGTATTAATTTATATTTAAAGCGTAGTGTAGTAATTTATCACAATTCAACATTAATCAAACAGTTTTTGGTTTGTAAATTCGCACATAGTTGGCAATGTTTTAAATTATAAGATTGCTTATTATAATTTCGCTGCGCGTCTCACTCGTCGGTTTATTTCTTGAAGGGCGGAAAGAATACCTTCCAGCATTATATCTTCCGCGACGCACGGCGAGAAGTTATTTTTTCCGAAGATATTTTACTGGAATGTATTTTTGCAAAAGTTATTCTTGCAGAAGAGATTCTTTCCGAAGATATTATGCAGAATGTATTTTTTCCTAGCGCCGTTTTTTCGCGGGGATGTGGCTACTCAAAGTATGGACAAAAAAGCTAAATTTTGTAGTTTCTGTCGGTAAGAATGCAATGATGTGCACAAAAAAAAACCACCGACCACAAACCGACCAAGGGAAAATTACAAAATTTAGCGTTGCTGTTCATACTTTTTAGAGAAGTCACATCCCCGTGAAGAAAACACACGCTATAGAGGAATAGGGAAAGAAATTGGTATCGATTGGTACAAAAGATTTATTATTGTTTTTAGTTTTAAAACACGAAATAAAAAAATTGCAGCCGAAAATAAATTAAAAAAATCTTTACCTTATAGGGGACCAGCAGACGGAGTAAACAGATCCCAATGCGGACAGATCGGACATAAGCAAAGGATCCAATTTTAACATGTGGTAGAGACGAACGGTTCCGTCCCCGCTGGCACTGAGAAACGGCAAACACTTAATTTCACCGACTCCGACTCCGACTCCGCCTCAAATTTCTGCAAATTATATGTTGATGTGTAGGTTAAGCTTAGGCTTAGAATAAAATTAGCATAATACTAAAAATTACGGTAGATTACGGTGGATTTTGAACGGAGTCGGAGTCGGTGGAATTTAGTATTTGCCTAAGAAACAGATTTCGATGGAAAGGGGACGACTAAGTGTGTTGCAATAGTTTTTGCTCCAACACCGCGATAGATGAATCTCACGTGAGAAATACTCTTCATACCGTATCGTTAAATTTGCATAAGTATAGGTCGCTGATCGGATGTTTGGTATGATCATTAGTACGTTGAGTGTTTTTGCGCGGTTTTCCAAACGAAAAATTAAGGGAAGTTAACGGTAGCAAACCTACTTTTTAGATCTCAATCTCGATTACATGAGATTCAAAGATGGAGCATGGAGCCACGGTATTTTATTCTACATAACTTCGTGCGGACTGAAAATAATTTATGTGAGCATATTTTGCAATAGCTAAATATTTGTGACTAAAATTAGGTTCTAAACATTTTTTTACGTTTTTAATTTAACTAATTAATTGCATTCAAATATCCATATCACTTATGAGTTCCTATGTACTTTTGTTTTATTTTTTTACAAGACCAAAGTATATAAAATAGTGCACATTATTATATTAAAATATATAAAAAGATAGTATGTGTATTATTTTTAGTTTTAAATTAAAAGTATAGGCACCTTGCACTGGAACTGGGTTTATACATGAAGTATGCAATAAACATAGCGAGTCACCATAATGGAAATTACTGTATCTTCTAATTATCTTTTGTAGTATGCAGATCAACCCTTGAAAGCGCGCGAAATTTTGATCGGTTGATCTGCATACTACGAAAGATAAGTAGGAGATACGGTAATTATCCATTATGGTGACTCGCTATGTTTATTATTGCATACTTCATGTATAAACCGAGTTCTAGTGCAAGGTGCCATTAGGTTTAACAACTGCTATTTATCACCTTTAACGTAATCACGTCACGAACAGTTCACACCCATACGTTTAAAACCGCACATTCGGTTTCGTAAATTTTATTTTCGATTTTAAAACTTTCAGTTTCAACCCTAATTAAAAATTATTGCAACACTAGCCTGCAGGCAGTACACCGGCCCTTGATGGGGTCGGAGCGATAAAATGACCGGATTGTAAAACGGTACGTCGGTCCGAGCCGGACGTGGGTCCTTTATGAACAGAGTTGTAAACGGACGGGAATTTTCTGACCCGGCCCGACCCGACTCTGTGGTTAAGTACCGCATCATACTCGCATTCCAGGCACTTTTAGCCTATTTGGAAGAACTTTTTTTGGCTGATCGTTTTGCGATCAACGACTATATTTGTACAGTTACCATAATAAATGGTGGAAAGGTTGGTTATAATATTTTTTCGCACCCGCGTTTTTTTCTTGTTTACTTATTTTGTAAATCATTTTTTATATACTATATAATTGGCGACGTTACTATAGTATATATTAGATGACCTTGACAAAACCCGACCCGACCCAATCCGGGCCGACCCGGCCAGTTTACAACTCTGCCTTGGAGTTGAGGTTGCAGTGCAGTACGGCCCCTGTTTCGCCGCCGGCCAGGAACAAATCAGGCTCCTTACTGCTGAACGCCAGTCCCGTGATCCCAGCCTCTTTTTCCGTGTTGGACACTTTCCCTCGAAGGGACCTGCGGATACATAAATAAATAAATAAAGTTTGATAATTGGTTGAGAGCTATTTTTTTCCGAACAGCGTAGTCAGATTATGTAAAAAGGACTATACAACTGTCATTGGAATTGTGACAGTTAATAAAGCTCTAACACATAATTAGGTTTTTTAATCCCCCCCAACTAGAGGTTAACGCTTTATTATTAAACAATAAATAGCTTGTAGCTTGTATTTATATAAAATAGCTTGTATTTTAAAAAACAAGAAGTTTTAAGCCTTTTCGTATTTCGTCTAAAGACTCCGAAATATATTTGGAAAACACAAAAGTATCCTTTGAACAAACCAAAGTTGACCATCGTTTTCTTTCAAAATGTCAGAAGGACAAAACTAAAAAATTCGATTTTGGGTGTTTTAAAGACTTTTTTATTTTTCTAGTATTTTTGCCGTTTAACTTGAAAAAACTATAAAAATTTTTTTAATTTAAAAAAAAACACAATTTAACATTTTTTGTACTTTGAAAACTTGCTGAAGTATGTCCCGGCCTTTACACTATTCATGGAAAATTTCGGAGGGTTGTCGTTTGGACAAAGTATGAACGTTTTTTTACATACTGTTCAAAAGACAATTCAAAGTGCCTGAAGCTGTTAAAAAACAAATATTAAAATATTTAAACATTGTTTTGGTTATCCAAAAAACACCTTTATATTTTTAAACGTCATTTTTGATTAGGAAACTTTTAAATATAATAAAAGAAAACAACAAAAATGTCCTTTGGACATTTTGGATGAAATATAAACAGGTAAAAATTCTCTTTGGATTTTTTCCTTTTAAATTTTTTGTTTGAGTTTTGTCTTTGGACTGTTTTTTGGACTTTTTCCTTTGACACATTGGACGAAGTATAAATTAACCATAGAACTTTAGTGGGCCTGCGAAATATTACAGATTGTCCAGTAAAAATTTTAATTGGTTTTGTTTCAAAAAAAGTTTCGGTTTTATTAATATAAAACCAAAATAAAATGAGAAGATATTTATTTCTTTAAATACCTTGGCAAAGAACCTGCGGATACTGAAAATGCTTTTAGAATGACGAGCTCTTGACCTTTGCTGGGCATTTTCCAAATCAATATTTTTCCATCGCTGCTCCCGCTACCTAAAATGAAAATTAATTTAAGCGAATCCCATAGCATAAAACACATTCGTGGAATATCACGGATTAACCATTATTACTAAAGAGTAATTGTGAATTATTAGTAAATATTCCTTGATAACCCGATCGCCAATGTGTTAATTAATTTATAAAAAACTAAAGTCTCTTCAGTTCAAAAATGATCACGACAATAAAAAAATCTAAAGGTGAGCGTGTCTCACTAACGGTACGGTCGATTAAAATAATTATATCTATGCAAAAAAGCTGTCTATACACTAATAAGACGCAGACCTGTGCACTGCCCCCGCCCGGGGTTATAATGGGGGGCAATTCCAAAACGGGGGGGGGGGGGGGGGCAGGGGGGCAACTTTTTTGAAACGGGGGGGGAGGCAATAAAACGGGGGGGGGGGGCAAGCAAGGGGGAAAGAAAAAAAAGAGAAAAAAAGAAAGGAATAGGGAAAAAAGGGGCAAAAAAAGCGAAAATAAGGTAAAATAGGTCTAAAATGGCTTAAAATGCATTGAGATCGGCTAAAAAGTGCAAGAAATTCGCAATGATGGCGTCACAATAGGTAAAATATGGCGTCATAATTTTTGGGTATTTTTTTATATTTCCGCGGGGGAGGGCAATAAAACGGGGGGGGGGGAAATCCTCCAATAAAGCGGGGGGCATTTTCAAACCGTGCACAGGTCTGAAGCCGTTTGTATAAATCACCCGTACCGTTAAAGAGATATGTTCACCTGAAATTTTCCCCCAGTCTTAAACAGACTTTACTTACAGAGCACAAAATCGTGTTGATCCACCGATTTGTCCTTGGATTTGTTCCATCGAAGACACGTGATTGGTTGTTTGTGTGCAGCGTCGTCGTCCTTACCGCTCACTTCCACCATATCACCCTCCGTCCTAAATCGTTGTAACTCTGACACAAAGAGCCACAATCAGTATAAAATCAACGTGAGTCTGACTCATTTTGCTTGGATTATTTGTGTGTTAAGATACAAAAAGAGTCATAGTTAGGAGTATTTTACAACGCTTCTGACTCATTGTGTCAGAGTAACGACGAAATAATGATTTTTTGATGGATGTTTTTATACAATCCGCATAAACAAAAAACGTCGGGTAAATGATTTCAATTCAGCCAGCTCTAATTTCAGCCGCCGGTTGTAATTTTTGTTATGCGTATAGGTACCTTGCACTGGAACTCGGTTTATACATGAAGTATGCAATATACATAAGTGTCACCATAATAAATAATTACCGTATCTAGTACTTATCTTTCGTAGTATGCAGATCAACCGATCGAAATTTCGCGCGCTTTCAATCGGTTAATTTGCATACTACGAAAGATAAGTAGGAGATACGGTAATTATCCATTATGGTGACTTGCTATGTTTACTGCATACTTCATGTATAAACCGAGTTCCAGTGCAGGTTGCCTATAGTTATAAAATGAACTGGGTATGGCTAGACGGATGACGTGACGATCTATCCAGACATACGCAGTTTCTTTCCTAATTATAAGTATGGCAAAATTAGACCAAGCCTTAATTTTGGCCACCAACTGTTAAGCCGGTGGCCGAAATTAAAGCTTGGTCGACTTTAAGTCAGCTACCTAAGGTGTTACGCAAGAACTTTTTGTCGAAAGTGGGAAATTTTTAAAATATTTATAGGTATATAGGTGATTTTTATAGCATTTTATCAATACATTAAACTTTTCGGATTATTAATTTGGAATTGAATTGCTGAGGATTCATATGTATAATTTATGTATTTTCGGGCGTAATCATCAAACTGATAAAACTTTTATTTCTACGTTTTGAAACAAACAACGTGTTTCTTCGTCAGGAAAAGGCTAAAGCAAACATAATATTAATAAATTAAGCTTATAAACACTTTTAAACAACATTACATAATTAAACTTTAATGCTACATAAATGTGGTAAAAAATAATTGAGAATCATAATTTTTAAAAACATGTTAATAAGATCATTTCTTTTCAAACAGTGTTAAGTAAAAAAAGTTTTTCCTTAAAAAAACGGCTAGAGTTTTTAAAAGTTCTGTTTCTTAAAATTTGAATGTTAATGTTGTTTAAAAGTGTTTGTAAGCTTAATTTATTAATATTAAGTTTGTTTTAGCCTTTTTTCAGACGAAGAAACACGTTTTTTGTTTCGAAACGTAAAAATTAAAATTTTACCAATTTGAGGATTACGCCCGAAACTACATAATTTCCTTCCTAGGAAAATGTGCGTTCAAAACCGGTTCACCCTTAATTTTTGGTGAACAACCTCACAAAAAATTACTGAGGATCCAATCAACTGCGATAACATTACCCCTGCCCCCAATAGCCCACAAAATTTTTTACACAAAATATCTCCAGTGGTTCAGGCAGGAGTTATGACCCCCGAAATTGGCGTTTTTCGACAATTCCGTACGTGACAGATTGCTCAATGGGTATAAAGATTTACGTTACAAATTATGCACTCACAAAAGCGGCTACTTTCTACTTTAATTTGTTACCTTGATCATTACGATTGGTGCAATATTTGTCGAAATATTGCGTTTTCCATACAAAAAACCCGCAACTTTTTCGTTAAAAACACCAAACGACGGCAGTGATTTTGTGAAGTTTGCCAACCTTTCTTTCCTTCACTTCTTGTTTTTACCAAAAAAATCCAGGGTTTTTTGTACGAAAAACACAATATCTCGATCAATACTGCACCAATCTTAACGATCTAGGTATCAAATTAAAGTAGAAAATAGCCGCTTTGTTTAAGTGTATAATTTGTAACGAACGTAAATCGTTATACTCATTGAGTAATCTGTCACGTACAGATTTGTCGAAAAACGACAATTTTTGGGGGTCATAACTCCTGAACCACTGGAGATATTTTGTTGAAAAAATTTTTGTGGGCTATTAGGGGCAGGAGTAATATTTTTACGAAAAATCATAAAAATCGAAGACAAAAAGTTTGACTCCGTTGTTTGTTTAATTAATTTATTATGTAGGATTCGGGAATTAAAACGTTTCAGATGCGGAATGTAAATCACGTTTCGCTGTTTTTGTAAAAGTGAAAAAATTAGTCAGAGATTAAATGAGCAATCAATATTTAACAGTGCTAGCGCGTTCTCGTTTGGTGTTCGTGTTCGCTTTTTTGCTTTAAAAATTAGATATGGGTTAAATATGTTCATTTGGTCAAATGTTAGACATTCAACCAAGTTCACATTGGGTGAGACTGACGTCTGGAAAGTGCCTTCGTAATTTTTAAGTCACTTTAATTTTTTGGTTGGAACTCGGCGCAAAAGCCACTGGACTGAACATTATTACTAAATGTCCAGACGGCCGCAAAACGTTAATGCAAATTAAACGACACCGTATCCGTATGCAAAGTATGTGAGAATATCGTTTACAGGTCAGATTTAACGATAAGACAATAGAATAGCACATCACCTGGTCAAATTGTAGACGATTATTTCCCCGTTAAAATTCCCAGCGGCCAGACTGGCGGGTTGAAGGTCAAGACCGAAAATGCGTTTACAAGTATGAAATCACCTTAATTCTTTGATTGGAAAATTGCCCAAAAACTACTGAACGTACTCTAACTGAACTAAACATCATACGTAACGACCAATCAGCTATGGTGAAAAATGTTCATGCAAATTAACCGACACTCTATGCGAATTATGTGAGATTACCTACTGTAATACGTAAGATTTGTGGATATTACCTGGTCAAATTGTAGACAATTATTTCCCCGTTAAAATTCCCAACGGCCAGACTGGCGGGTTGAGCGGGATGAAAGGCCAAGGCCGTGGCGCAAAATTCCAAATCCAGGCACAAGTCCGCTTTCTCAGGGTCCAACGCCCTTCGTTCCACATTCCACGTGCACACAGAGCCCTTTAGTAATCGTTACTACGACACAAAGAGTCGGAAACTTCGTAAAATACAAGTGACTGTGACTCTTTTTTTATCTTTTAACACATAGATATTGTGAACATAACGAGTCAGAGTCGCGTGGATTTAATAGAAATTGTGACTGATTGTGTTATAGTAAGGATGCCTTGTGAGTGCACCAATCCTCGTGCTGCGTCATGCCGCAGGCGGCAGCGATCGTCGTACCGCTGGAATTCCAGTCCACTTTCAGAACCTATAGACAGACAAGTCAAACGTATCTGACCTTGATAATATGCAGTATTAAGTCAACTACTTTACAATAAAACTATTTAAATTAAAAGTTTTTGGGTTAATTCCTAATTAAAACAAAGCTCTGATGTTAAAAAAGCTTTTACTTGATGAACGTTTCGAAGTTCCTCGCGCTCCTTTGTCCAGCAAAATTTGTTGATTATATTATACATTAAATACCTTATTTCAACAATTATTAATCAAATTACCTGATTTGGAATAAAAAATAAATTTTTTAAGAACTACAAGTGTCGCATATATAAGATGGCAAACGCTCAGGTGGTAATCTAGTCATAACCCAAACACAACCTACCTGCACGTCCACCGGCAGGTCTGCGTGTCTAAGCGAATGCTTGTTAGAAGCTTCCACGTCGCCATCTCCAAGCGCTCACGCGGTAATCTAATGTTAACCTAAACAAAAACCTACCTGCATGTCTAGCCGCAGGTCTGCGTGTCTAATTAAATGCGTGTTAAAGGCTTCCACGTCATCTTCAAGCGCTCACGTGGTAATCTAATCATAAACCAAACACAACCTACCTGCATGTCCACCGGCAGGTCTGCGTGTCTGAGCGAATGCGTGTTAGAGGCTTCCACGTCTTCGTCTCCAAGCGCGCTGTGGTAGTATTTGAAAGCCTTGCTCCTCCAGTTCCGCTCCAGAGTTTTCACAATCATCGGTTCTACTTTTTTCAAAAATTTGGCGACTCTGGGCATGTCTGGCGCCAACAAGTCGGAGTTTTCTCGCTCCAACTGGGTTTGAATCTTAACATCCACCTTCGTCACCGACTAAAAAAACTATTTTCAAATATAAATAACGTACACAACTACGATTTGTTCGCTAAATATTTTTCTATGTTAAAATACGGAAACTTGTATGTTTTTTTTGATCAAAAAGTATGCTTTATACTGAAGATACTTAAAATTTTTATGTTTTTTTAATAAAAGTAATGTTATTTTGTAGAAATTTTTTTACTGGCTAAGACCGGCTATTTTTTATATTTTGGATAATTGCTAGATTAATTTTTTTGGTTTCTAATTATATAGTTTTTATATAGTAAAAACGTCCTAACCGCAGAATTAATTGACCTCTTCATGTTTATTATACACTTTAAGGGTTTCTAGAGCCACAAATAGGAACTTGAATCCTTCGAAATTTTGGGAACCTGGAGCCGCCAAAAATGAGAACTTGGAGGCTTTAAAAAATAGTTTAGATTTAGGTTCGCTTAAACCCGGTTCACACTTGAGGTGGCAATGCCACCGGTGGCAATGTAACCGCCACCGGTGGTGTAGGTTCACACTAGGGTGCCACCGCTCGAGACGCAATGCCAGCATTTCGTTCCCGTGTAGAGCTAAGAAAATCTCGGTAGTTAGAACTTTTTTAACTTTCTGATTCTGATTCTAAAGACGATGAAGATATTAATAAAATATTGATATACGTTTCTCGCTTGTCATGAAGTTCCGGGCGGTTTTGATCAGAAGCTCATTCGAATCAGTATTCATTTTTAGGATTTATTTCTAAAAATTTTTATTGCGGTCACAAAAAGTTTTCGTTTCAATTTAAACATAAATGATTTTGTTTTTAATGGGTTTAGTAACCCCGTCATACATCGTATTTTAACCCAAGCCCGTGCATTAAATTATTAGAAAATGCGCATTGAAAAATTTTGCAAATTTTTGACTAACGCATAAAAATTGCAAATTCATATTCAAGAACTTTTCCATACTATGTACATAATATGTATGTGTACTTAAAATTTGTAAAAAACTACTTAAATTTATTTTTCATAAAAAAAATCATTTTTTTAATATTAAAATTTGCAATAAAACCACAGTATTTTTTCAATTTTTATGCAATGCTCAAGCGTTTTGACGCCTTTCTTGTTAAAACCGCAGTATTTTTTGCTATACAATGAAAGCGTTTATCTAAAAACCGTATTTGTCATTGCTTTTTTTTGTTCGTAAAATGCGCGTGTTCCCACGCGTTTTTTTCTAGCTGCCACCCGTGACGGAGGGTGTCCGGAAATTTCGTCTTCTACAACTCTTCTTCGGAAAACTCGTCTTTTGGATGCGATTTTGTAAACGTACTTTCAAAAATGCGAGTTTATACCCCAATGATAAAAGTTTCTTTGGTTTTTGGGCTTGCTTAGGCTTAGGAAAAAAATAAGGTTTTTACTCTTCAGTTCAAAAAGCATCATTAAATACAAATTTACCATGATAAAATGTTGCTTGATTTTTAGGTTTTGCTTAGGCTTAGATTCTCAGTTTTTTGAATAAATCATTTAATAAAAGTTTATCGTGATAAAAATTTTGCTTGATTTTTGGCTTTTGCTTAGTGTTAGGTAACAAAAGGTTTTTAATACATTGTTTTAGTCAAAAAATAGAAGAAACTTTTCTTTTGAAAAGTGCGTTTACATAATCGTATCCAAAAGACGAGCTTTCCGAAGACGAGATGTTTAAAAAACGAGTTTTCCGAAGACGAGTTGTAGAAGACGAGATGTTGAAAGACGTATTGTAAAAGACGAAATTTCCGGGAACCCTCCTTTGGTCTTGGTTTTTCGGGCATTTTGGACGAAGTATAAGAACAAGGCTTTACAATATTCACGAATCCTTGTCACAGGTCAAAATCTTATAGTCAAAAGTCAAACATCGTCAAAATAAGGTTGGTGAGACGTTTGTTTGATGTCTTAAATCGTGTTACTCTAATGTCCTAACGTCCGTTTTGATAGAAACCCGTCTTTGTTTGGCTGCATAGTTTGTAAAATCTTGAAAAAAAATATAACGATCCCGACGTAAATGACGATTTACATACGTTATAATAAATATTTAAATAAAAATAAATTTACGACTTACACAGGACCAACAAAGCAAAGGGACCTTATAAATTTAAATTTAGGGTTTGTGGAATAATTATTAACTTTAACACTAAACATATTCCGTAGTGAAATTTTTGACCATCTTGAAGACACCATTGCCCGTTTTTGATTAAAATTCTTAATAAAAAAACACAAAAATATCTTTAGTTTATCGAGACATATAACACAAATAAAATTTTATTGAATTAACAGATAATTAATTTTTAGTTTTACTTGTGATTCGATTTCAGAAGTTTCTAGTGTTTCCGTTTGCACACTTTCAGATTTTAATTTCTTCGATTCCTTTTGTTTTTCCGAAGTTAAACTTATACATTGAGTTTTAGAATTCGAAAATTTCATGGTCATCTTCGTGTAAATTTCATAAAAACGGAATCTAATTCGTTAATACATTTTTCCAAATTTGTGTTTTTTTTTACGACTTATGAGTATAAATTGAAAATTAAATCCATAGAAAATATGTAGCAAAAATAAAATGCTTTCCTATTTAAATTCACAAAACTAGTTCTATCGTCTTAACACAAAATATAAAATTATAACAAACATAAGCCTCTAAAATTAGAAATTCAATATTATAAACTAATTTTATTATCATTCAGCAAATGAAAATCGAAAACTCCTCGTAATTTCCATATACTTTAAGTGTGACCTATTTAAACATCCCTCTTGATTAAAATGTTTTAAAAAATAAGTCATAGCCAAGAAGATTTCGGAAACCACGACTTTATCTAGCGAATCTAGTGATGGTAAATAACAATAAGGACATACAGATACAAGTCCCATTGACGTTCCATCTATTGTAAGTTGTTTTGCTATGGCAACAATGCAACCATGGCTACCAAACAAGACGGGATCAAAGTAAATAAATTTCAAAGCGCGAATTCAAACAGATAAAGCAAATAGTATTTATTTAATTTTCCTATATTTAAAAATATTCATATATTTTTGAAAATCATGTATTTCATATTTAATATAAAACTTTTTTATATAGTTGCATAACTATATAAAAAAATTTTATATTAAATATGAAATACAAATGATTTTTCAAAAAAGTATATGAAATATTTTTAAATATAGGAAAAATTAAATAAATTATGCAAAGAACTATCTTTTGAACTGATAAAAATATCTTTGTTTCAATTTCTTTCCTGTTTTTTTATTAATATTATGTTTCCAAAATTCTTGTTATTTTTTATATTTTCGTCATTTGATTCTAAAAATGTGCACATTTTGATCCTAAAAGCCAGCTGTATTCTATAAAAGGTGATTCTACCGCCAAATGCCGCCATATAATAATGTTTTTATAGTTTTATCAAGTTACAGGTAAAACTAGAGTAAAACTGGAAAAAAGAATAAGAAAGAAGAAAAAGGAAGAAATATTTACTGTTGCAAAAGTTACTATATAGTAACAAAACTTATACAATAAAACATAATAACGTTACATACGTTAAAATAAAACTTACGTTTTAAAGCGAATCTAAAACGTTAAAAGGAACATGCCAAGGATTTTAATAGAAATCGAAAAAAAAAACACAAAATAGAAAATAAATTTGCAAAAAGAAATCATAAACGTAAATGATTGTGACAAAAACATAAAAGGGGTCGCATTCTGACGAAATACTTATATTTACCCCGATATATTCATTCCAATAAAAATAAAAAAATAAATATATAATATTGTATATAGGGATCGACCGGGGCAGAATTATATGCTGATGCCGGGCGGGCCGGGGCAGGAGAAATTTTGATTTGCCGGGGGGACGGGGCCGGGGCCGGGGCCGGGGTAGAAAATTTTGCTCCGGTTGGGGTCGGGGCCGGGGCTGGGGCAGGCTAAAATTTAGCAGAATTTGTAATTTTTGGTTCGTTTTTTTTCTCAAAAATTCTAGTTTTTTACTGTAAATTATTTGTTTTAGATAATTAATAGTAACATTTTAGAATTTAAGCACTTGTGTAAGTAGAAAAACTTATTTTTTTAATACACAAAGTTTTTTCAAGCAGAACAAAAAATATTTGAATATTTCGATGTTTTAAGACCTAAATTACTATTATATTCAGTATATGCACTACGGTTATAAAAATTATGATTTTTGATTATTTTCACAAAAAGTAAAAAGTAATTTTAAAAAAAATTTAATTTAAGTAAAGTAAGAATAAAAGTAATTTGTGATATATTAATTTAAGTAAAATAAAAATAAAAGTAACGGCCAAATTTCATTTAAGTAAAGTAAAAGAAGACCTATTTTAAGTAAAAAGTAAAAATATAATTATAATAAAAGTAATTTTGTACGAGCAAAACGTCGATTTGTAAAAATTCAGAGCCCGTTTTAAAGTGTTTCGTTAATTTATGCATAAATTTTCATTTTAATTTTTTTAGTCTAAGTACAGTAAATGGTGTTTAGCGTGTTAGCGGCTTAAAAAACTTTCTTCTGAGACTCATTTACAACAAGCTCATAGGAAATCTACTTGTTGAAATTACTTAAATTTACTTAAAGTAATTAAGTATTTGTAGGAAAAACCTGAGTAAGAGTAAAAGTAAGTGAAAGTTAACCCTTTGGTATTCATTCCGCTGCAAATCGCAGAAAGGATTTCACGCCACTGCTGCTGAATGTTAAATTTAGTCAACGATCGTCGAGAGCCACAGAGTTTCACACACTGCAGCACTGACGCAATGTATCTTTTGCAGATTTGCAGCAGTTTATGGACGAAAAAAATCCCAAGGGGTTAAAAGTGAAGAAAAAGGATTAAAAAGCAACTTTTTATTTTAATTGTTAGAACATTTTAAAGATTTATTACCACTTTTTTAAATTAAAAAAATACTTTTTAAATTATAAAAGGTAAAATAATTAGCTTGTTTTAAATTGTTAATTTTAGTCATTTTAATCCGCTTACTTATTTTTTAGCCAAAAATCATAAAGTCAGTGTCACGTGAACTTTTGCAATGAAATTGTTTTGTTTTTTTTGTTTTTGCACTACTTTTTGTAATTTTTCTAGATTTATCAAAAACATATGGACCAAGATTTTCAATTATACATAAGTTTTTGAATAAAATTGTGCAAAAAAAACGTCACATTTCTAACGCACGCGAATTTCTGTGCATATACCACTGATTTCTTAAGGAGAGATTTTTCTTGCTGTCAATTCTGGTTTTTTTTGGAAGTGCATTTCACGAAAAAGTGGACGAACAGTTTCCATATGCACTGCAAAACACTAACACTGTGTTAAAAATTGCGTTAAAAATAAATTTAAAAAAAACAACACCAATGCGCCTATGAAATAGAAATAAAGCAAATGGCAGGTTTTCAGTATTAAAGTCGCACAAATGCAAATTTTCAGAAAAGTTTTTGTTTAAAAATTAGGTTTTCACCATTTTTGGATTATATATGCTTATTTTTATTAAAAATATAATTATAAAAACCTTAAAAAAACCTAAATTTTGCAAGAAAATTCTATATCGGTGTAGATCCTCCCCGAGATAACTGCGTCTTCCAATATTTAATATTGTTATTTTCTCGACACGATTATTTATTTTTTAAGCAAATTTTATTCGAAAACTTTTTCCAAATCGAATACAAACAGTTCATATTAATTTTTTGTTTAATATATTTCAAGTTTGGTGTCTTTTTGTCTGTATAACAGTAAATCGGTAAACTGGACTGACTTTGCAGGGTTTTCCTGTAACAGAGGGACTCAGTTGATAACTATCCAGTTGAAATGTCTCAGCATTATGAAATCATAGGTTTTCAGAATACTTAAAATTAAAAGTAAGAATATAATAATAATTCTAAATAAATGTCCATTTTGGTTATAACTTCAATAAAAAAACTAGATATTAGCGAATTTAATAGGAATTATCATTGATTTCTGCTAAATTTTTGTACGGAGCATTTTTAAACATGTTAGAAAATGATCTGGTGTAGAATATTGCTGTTTGAGAAAATTTGTCTGGTGCAGAGAATTAGCTTGTGCCCAAGCAGAAGATGTGCATCATTTCTCTTTTCCTTACCCGGTTTGACAATATAATCCAAACAAATGTCCAGTTGTATGATTCAATTTCACGGAAGAATGACACATGAGCGAATTTAATAGGGAATATTTTGATTTGTTAATTCTCCGTGTGTGTGATTTTGTAACATGTCGGTAAACGAATTTGGTGTACAAATATTGCTAATTTTCGTGTGATAGAAGAAGGTTGCGCCAAAAGTAGAACGTGCATCATTTTTTTTTAATCAGTCTAAAAAATTTACTGTACACATAGCCGAAATTCTCTGGTTATATATTTTAATTCAACAATGATATTGTACAGTACTTTATATTTATCTATATGCTTTTTACTAAATGGACTTTGAATGTTAACTCTTAATCTGTACAAATCAAATGGTTTTTAATGTCAAATATTCAAATTCATACATAAATAGTAGCGCCAAGCCGACGTGGAGCGTCGGCCGGGGGGGGGGTGGGCGTTCCCCCAACCGCAAAATTTTTGGACATATGCACTAAAACTGCTTAAAAATTAAGTCCAGCGATTCATATGACAATAGTTTTACATGAGTTTGATAACCTAAAGTTTTATCAATTTGTTTGTTACTGTGGTAGCAGCACCAAGCCGACGCAAAGCGCCGTCCGGGGGGTCTGGGATGGCCCCCCAGCCCCCAAAAGCGAAATTTTTTTTAAATATGCAATAAAAACTGCTAAACAATTAGTCAATCATATAAGCATAGTTTTACTTTTGTTTGTACAATTTAATTGCTGAACAATTTGTTTGTTATAGCTTAAAATTAGTATGATGTTATAATTTTCTACTCTGTGCAATCAGGTTGTTTCTTAATTATACCAAGAATATACAACACAAGAGAATGTCTGACTGTACACTAAATTTTTGACCAAAATTTTGCGAGAAAAGTCGCACTTTTGAATTCGTGTCCGAATTTTCTCGCAAAAATCCGCCATTTTCTGCAAGTTTTCCCGCTCTGCGATTTTTTACACAGTGTAAGTTTTCTCGCAGTTGGAACTGCGACTTACTTACGCACTCTATGCAGCTTTATTCGCACTGCGATTATTTTCGCACTGCGTTCTTTACGACTGCCCGACAAAAATAAAAACAAAGCGGAGCAAAAAATTTTGTGTTTAAATGAGTAAAAGTCGTTTTTATTTACCTTTAAGATGTAAAAAGTTTTTAGTTTTAATAAAATAAAGTAACTTTCCAACGTTTTAAAATTAAATAAAACAAGTTTCAAAGTGTTTTACTACATTTAAAATGGCTACCAGCGTCTGTATTTTTTTTGTTGCGCGGCCAGACTCGCAGTGCGAAAATAATCCGCAGTGCGAAATAAAGCAGCATAGAGTGCGGAAGAAGTCGCAGTCCCCACTGCGAGAAAACTTAACACTGTGTTAAAAAATTGGCAGCGCCGGAAAAATTGCAGGAAATGACGCATTTTTTTGCAGAGAAAAGTCGCACACAAAATCAAAAGTGCGACTTTTCTCGCAAAATTTTGGTCAAAAATTTAGTGTACAGTCGGACATTCTCTTGTATTATATATTCTTGATTGTATTAACAACCTGATTTATATATAAATAATTTGATAAATTATTCAAAAATATGCGCAACTGCAAGGAGTTTGTAATTTATAAGCAAAAAGTGCGGTTGAACAAAAATAAAAAGAAAAACATTGCATGTTTCATCTTTCCGCGAAGCGGGGAAAATTTTTACATCGTTTAATTTTATGCATTTAAGATGCACTACATTTTTATAACCTGAAAATGAAAAAAAGTAAAGGGGAGACCCTTACAAAAATAGCTGGCTTTGCCAGCCAGGGGAGGGGCGGACTGCCCCCCTTAAGTATGGAAATGGCCAAAAGGGGGGGGGGGGGCGGTCGCCCCCCCACGCCCCTCATCAATACGCTACTGATATATATGTATTGTATATAATAAATATATTAATTCGTGGTGTATTTTATTTTGCGTTTTAATTAATATTAATCGATGTATTAGGTCACACCAGAAAAACAAACCAAGTATAAAACACAAATTAATTTTTAGTGTAAAATAAGAGCAATTGATTTGCCAGGGGGAAATAAAAATCTATTAATTGCTACAGCAACAAAGGTTAAAACGTTTATTTTCATCATAAAAGCTTTCGACCTTTCGCTATCATCCTCAGTTAAAGCATCTGAAATACAAAAAACATTTTGTTAGAAAAGTAGTAAAGTTACAATAAATAGTAAGTAAAAAGCAAATAAATTACAGGAAATGAAAATTAATAGGTATAAATAAAGTAAAGGATAGATAAAACGCACAATTATAAAACAGAAAACGAGAAAAATTTTTTAATACTATTAACATAATCATTACTGAAAGGTTGTAAAGAAAAAATTTTATATGAACTAAATTTTAGGGCTACTAAATTTTAAATTTTATTAAATTTTAGTTTATATAAAAATTTTTTCTTTACTTTATTTATACCTATTAATTTTCATTTCCTGTAATTTATTGGCTTTTTACTTACTATTTATTGTAACTTTACTACTTTTCTAACAAAAAATGTTTTTTGTATTTCAGATGCTTTAACTGAGGATGATCCAAGAACGGGTCGAAAGCTTTTATGATGAAAATAAATGTTTTAACCTTTGTTGCTGTAGCAATTAATATTTTTAATTTTTGAAAATGACAGTACTCATTTAATACATTTTTTTAATCGAAACAAATTTAAAACTCAAGTTTTTTGGTACCCTAGCATGATTTTTATTAAGTTTTATTAATATCCGTCCAATAAAAATGTTTTCTTTTAAAAAAATGGTGTATAAAAAACAACATTGGGAATAACTAAGTAGTATTTTTGTTGATAACTCGTTAACCGTTGGGAATTAATTTTTTGTGTAATACAATTTTTTTTCAGTGTGACCTAATACATCGATTAATATTAATTAAAACGCAAAATAAAATACACCACGAATTAATATATTTATTATATACAATACATATATATCAGTAGCGTATTGATGAGGGGCGTGGGGGGGCGACCGCCCCCCCCCCCTTTTGGCCATTTCCATACTTAAGGGGGGCAGTCCGCCCCTCCCCTGGCTGGCGAAGCCAGCCATTTTTGAAAGGGTCCCTTTTACTTTTTTTATTTTCAGGTTATAAGAATGTAGTGCATTTTAAAAGCATAAAAATTAAACACATCTAAAATTTTTCCCCGCTTCGTGGAAAGATGAAACATGCAATGTATTTTTTTATTTGTTCAACCGCACTTTTTACTTATAAATTATAAACCTCTTGCAGTCGCGCATATTTTTATACAATTTAGCCAATTATTTATATATAAATCAGGTTGTTAATACAATCAAGAATATATAATACAAGAGAATGTCCGACTGTACACTAAATTTTTGACCAAAATTTTGCGAGAAAAGTCGCACTTTTGATTTTGTGTGCGACTTTTCTCGTAAAAATCCGTCATTTTCTGCTAGTTTTCCCGCGCTGCGATTTTTAACACAGTGTTAGTTTTCTCGCAGTGGGGACTGCGACTTCTTCCGCACTCTATGCTGCTTTATTCGCACTGCGATTATTTTCGCACTGCGAGTCTGGCCGCGCAACAAAAAAAATACAGACGCTGGTAGTCATTTTAAATGGAGTAAAACACTTTGAAACTTGTTTTATTTAATTTTAAAACGTTGGAAAGTTACTTTATTTTATTAAAACTAAAAACTTTTAACATCTTAAGGTAAATAAAAACGACTTTTACTCATTTAAACACAAAATTTTTGCTCCGCTTTGTTTTTATTTTTTTTTTGTTGTGCAGCCCGACTCGCAGTGCGAAAATAATCGCAGTGTGAATAAAGCTGCATAAATTGCCGAAAGAAGTCGCAGTCCCCACCGCAGAAAACTAACACTGTGTAAAAATCGCAGCGGGAAAACTTGCAGAAAATGGCGGATTTTTGCGAGAAAAGTCGCACACAAAATCAAAAGTGCGACTTTTCTCGCAAAATTTCGGTCAAAAATTTAGTGTACAGTCAGACATTCTCTTGTGTTATATATTCTTGATACAATTAAGAAACAACCTGATTGGGATATAGTACAAAATTATAACATCATACTAATTTTAAGCTATAACAAACAAATTGTTTAGGAATTAGGTTGTACAAACAAAAGTAAAACTATGCTTATATGATTGACTAATTGTTTAGCAGTTTTTATTGCATATTTAAAAAAAATTTCGCTTTTGGGGGCTGGGGGGCCATCCCAGACCCCCCGGACGGCGCTTTGCGTCGGCTTGGTGCTGCTACCACAGTAACAAACAAATTGATAAAACTTTAGGTTATCAAACTCATGTAAAACTATTGTCATATGAATCGCTGGACTTAATTTTTAAGCAGTTTTAGTGCATATGTCCAAAAATTTTTGGTTTGGGGGAACCCCCCCCACCCCCCCCCCCCCGGCCGACGCTCCACGTCGGCTTGGCGCTACTATTTATGTCATAAACATTTGTGTAGGAATTAGGTTTTAAAAACAAAAGTAAAACTATAACCATATGAATTGCTGGAGATATTTTTTAAGCAGTTTTAAAGTGCATATTTAAAAAGTTTTCGCCTCCGGCGGCTGAGACACTCCCAGCCCCCCGCCAAAACTTCGCGTCGGCTTTGCGCCGCTACGCGGCGCAATTACTGCGCTACGCGCCGCAACCTCCGCCAAGACATTGGCGAAATCCTATATCCTATATACGCGCTTAATATATATATATATATATATATATATATATATATATATATATATATACATATATATATATATATATATATATATATATATATATATATATATATATGTGTGTGTGTGTGTGTGTGTGTGTGTGTGTGTGTGTGTGTGTGTGTGTGTGTGTGTGTCTGTGTGCATATATATATATATATATATATATATATATTTATATATATATATATATATATATATATATATATATATATATATATATATATAAATATATATATATATATATATATATATATATATATATATATATATATATACGTATAATAAATATATATTATCATCTATACAATTAGTGATCGACCGGGGCCCCCAGCCAGCACTTTCTACCCCAGCCCCGGCAAACGCAATTTTCTCTACCCCAGCCCCTACAAAGAGACCAGCAATTTAGCTGTCAAATCAACCGGGACGAACCGGGGTAAAGACCCCTAAAAATACAAATTTCAAAGCAGTTTTTACAATTTTAGACAGTGATAAATATATAAAATTTTATTTAAAGAGCTAATGTAATCGCTTCAATTATTATTTATATTTTAAGATTTTATTAAAACTCTAGTTTTAATAAGATTTTTTATTTTAATCACGAGCCATTATTGACATTCTATGAATTCTAGTCATTCTATGAATTTGAATACTTTTTGAGCATTAAAAACCATTTTTGAGATTTTATTTACAAGATTAAGGTTTGACATTAGAAGTCCATTCATGAGACGTATACAATAAATATTAGAGTTATTATAATATCATTGTTTAAATTAAAAATATATAACCCAAGAGAAGTTTCGGCTATGTGTACAGTAAATTTTTTAACTAAATTTAAAAAAAAAATGATGCACGTCTTACTTTTTGGCGCAACCTACTTTCTGTGCACACACCAAAAATTAGCGATATTTTGTACACCAAATTCGTTTTTCCGACATGTTTACAAAATCGCCGCGCACAAAAAATTAACAGGAATCAAAAATATTTCCTATTAAATTCGCTCATGTGTGAGTTCTTCTATGAAATTAAATCATACAACTGGACATTTGTTTGGATTATATTATGTCAAACCGGGGTAAGGAAAAGAGAAATGATGCACATCTTACTGTTCGGCACAAGCTAATTTCTGTGCACCCAACAAAATTTTCTCAAACAGCGATATGTTGTGCACCAAATTCGTTTTTCTAACATGTTTACGAAATTGCTGCGTACAAAAATTTAGCAGAAATCGATGATAATTCCTATTAAATTCGCTGATGTGTAAGTTTTTTTATGAAAGTTTATCGTACAAATGGACATTTGTTTAAATTATATTATATTCTTACTTTTAATTTTAGGTGTTATTGAAACCTTCTTAAAATTTAGTAATGCTAAAACATTTTTTAGAAAACTAAAACATTTTTGGGAAAAAAAAAAAAAAAAGGGGGGGGGGGGGGGGGGGTGGGGGCGGGGGGGGGGGGGGGGGGGGGGGAGGGGAAAAAGGGGGTATTCGGACTGGGTCCTCTTGTTTTCCCCAGGAAAACCCTGCGGAGTCAGTCCACTTTTTTTTACCGAGTTTACTATTTTTATACAGCCCAAAAGACACCAAACTTGAATTTTTTAAAACAAAGAAGTCATTGTGAACTGTTTGTATTTAATTTGGAAAAAGTTTTCGAATAAAATTTGCTTAAAAAATCAATTAATACGTGTCGAAAATTAACAATATTAAATATTGGACACAGTCTTAAAGGTGTACCACCCGATCTAGAGTTTTCTTGCAAAATTTACAGACTTTTAAGGTTTTTATAATTATATTTTTAATAAAAATAAGCATATATAATCCAAAAATGGTGAAAACCTAATTTTTAAACAAAAACTTTTCTGAAAATTTGCATTTGTGCGACTTTAATACTGAAAACCCGCCATTTGCTTCTATTTCATAGGCGCACTGTTGTTGTTTTTTTAAATTAATTTTTAACGCAATTTTTAACACAGTGTTAGTGTTTTGCAGTGCATATGGGAACTTTTCTTCCACTTTTTCGTGAAATGCACTTCCAAAAAAAACGAGTATTGACAGCAAGAAAAATCTCTGCTTAAGAAATCAGTGGTATATGCACAACACCATGCGTTAGAAATGTGACGTTTTTTTTTGCACAATTTTTATTCAAAAACTTATGTATAATTGAAAATTCTTGGGCCATATGTTTTTGATACAATATAAAAAAATTACAAAAAGTAGTGCAAAAACAAAAAAAAAAACAATTTCATTGCAAAAGTTCACGTGACACTGACTTTATGATTTTTGGCTAAAAAATAAGTAAGCGGATTAAAATGACTAAAACTAACAACTTAAAACAAGCTAATTATTTTACCTTTTATAATTTAAAAAGTATTTTTTTAATTTAAAAAAGTGGTAATAAATCTTTAAAAATGTTCTAACAATTTAAAATAAAAAGTTGCGTTTTAATCCCTTTTACTTCACTTTTAACCCCTTGGGATTTTTTTCGTCCATAAACTGCTACAAATCTGCAAAAGATACATTGCGTCAGTGCTGCAGTGTGTGAAACTCTGTGGCTCTCGACGATCGTTTGAGTAGAAATTTAACACTTACAAGCGGCATCAGGCATGGAAATCCTTTCTGCGGATTTGCAGCGGAATGAATACCAAAGGGTTAACTTTCACTTACTTTTACTCTTACTCAGGTTTTTCCTACAAATACTTAAATTACTTTAAGTAAAATTTAAGTAATTTCAACAAGTAGATTTCCTATGAGCTTGTTGTAAAATGAGTCTCAGAAGAAAGTTTTTTAAGCCGCTAACACGCTAAACACCATTTACTGTACTTAGACTAAAAAAAATTAAAATGAAAATTTATGCATAAATTAACGAAACACTTTAAAACGGGGCTCTGGAGCTCTACAAATCGACGTTTTGCTCGGTTGCAAAATTACTTTTATTATAATTATATTTTTACTTTTACTTAAAAATAGGTCTTACTTTTACTTTACTTAAATGAAATTTCGGCCGTTACTTTTATTTTTATTTTACTTAAATTAATATATCACAAATTACTTTTATTCTTACTTTACTTAAATTAAATTTTTTTTAAAATTACTTTTACTTTTTGTGAAAATAATCAAAAATCATTACTTTTTATAACCGTAGTGTATACTGAATATAATAGTAATTTAGGTCTAAAAACATCGAAATATTCAAATATTTTTTTGTTCTGCTTGAAAAAACTTTGTGTATTAAAAAAATAAGTTTTTCTACTTACACAAGGGCTTAAATTCTAAAATGTGACTATTAATTACCTAAAACAAATAATTTACAGTAAAAAATTAGAATTTTTGAAAAAAAAAACGACCAAACTTACAAATTCTGCTTAATTTTTAGCCTGCCCCGGCCCCAGCCCCGGCCGTGGCAAAATTTTTTCCCCGGCCCCGTCCCGGCAAATCAAAATTTTTTTGCCCCGGCCCCGGCCCCGGCATTAGCAATAATTCTGCCCCGGTCGATCCCTATATACAATATTATATATTTATTTTTTTATTTTTATTTGAATGAATATATCTGGGTAAATATAAGTATTTCGTCAGAATGCGACCACTGTTATGTTTTTGTCACAATCATTTACGTTGATGATTTATTTTTGCAAATTTATTTTATAGTTTGTGTTTTTTTTTTCGATTTCTATTAAAATCCTTGGCATGTTCCTTTTAACGTTTTAGATTCGCTTTAAAACGTAAGTTTTATTTTAACGTATTTATCGTTATTATTTTTTATTGTATAATTTTTGTTACTATATATTAACTTTTGCAACAGTAAATATTTCTTCCTTTTTCTTCTTTCTTATTCTTTTTTCCAGTTTTACTCTAGTTTTACCTGTAACTCATAAAACTATAAAAACATTATTATATGGCGGCATTTGGCGGTAGAATCACCTTTTATAGAATACAGCTAGGCTATAGATAGAAATGCACGTTTTTACAATAAATGACGAAAATATAAAAAATAACAGAATTTTGGAAACATAATATTAATAAAAAAACAGGAAAGAAATTGAAACAAAGATATTTTTATCAGTTCAAAAGATAGTTCTTTGCATAATTTATTTA